>JZLH01S0227484.1:9129-24459 GCA_001188425.1 Eucidaris tribuloides
AGTAAAACAAGGAGAATTAAATGTATCGTGCCCATAATATTTAACTGCTGGCCTGTTCATGCTTGATTTCTCCTTACGTAAGAAGGCACTCAGACATTCTTCCAGCCAAGAGTTCCACTCATGCTGGTATACATGTTGGTTTTTCTTTCAACCGTTGGTTTCTAAAGGCATTTTTTATTTCTCACTTATCATGCCCCCCCCACTTGAGCTTTATTGATTCAGTAAACATTTCTCTACACATTCTTGCAAAATTCAATAATTTTACACAAATGACATTGCCAACTCAAAAGGACGCTAATGAGATTTCTGCCAAAAGGCGCTAAATGCACATTTTTCTGCCAAAAGGCCTAAATCTCAAAAATTGACATAAAAAAATATATGAATACATGCCGTTGCAGGATTTTTTCTAACATACAATTTTATAAACCTATAGTAATAGCCTTTACATTGTAATACAACTGTGATAATGGATTAGTAAGTGATAATAAAAAATCATTCGATTTTCTCGAAATCAGTCAAAATGGGAGTTTAGCGCCTATTGTTGCAAGCTCTTCAATATATGCACAGTGGATGCCAAAGACTGTCAGTGCTTTTGGAAAATATAATTATACCATAATGCGATAATAAAACAACTGAATAAAAATAGAGTTTCAGGACATTTAGCAATACTTTACATGAAAAATGATCCATGCTAGCTCATGTACATCCCAGTATATCACTGTCTTATGTGCCATTTACTTAGAGGATCGTTTTGGAAAGAAAATTATTTTTATTTCAAAAATATTAATTTCTTGCGATTTAGATTGTGGCAAGTAGGTTTTTTTTTCTTGTGTCTGTTAAATATGTTTTTGCCAGTTATACATTTCTTTGAATTATACTAATTCTCCTAAAAAATATACGATTTCTATATATTGGGACCCTGGAATATGTTTGGAGGTTTTATCGTTTTTCCCAGTTTTTCGGGTAAAACCGGAAAGGGGGGTTTCTTCCATTTTTTCCGCTCGTCCGAAAAAAACTGTTTTTTCCGCAGAAGGAACCCACCCTGATGCTACATGTTTCCTTTGCGTTTAATTGACATTGCACCTTTTTTATTTACTGTGATACAACTTGGAAAAATAATTATTAAAACACAAAAGTGAAAAAATGTCTGAAAGTTTCTGCGCGCTCAGCGCGCCGTACTATAATACAGAATTTTGGCCGCGGAAACGGCCGAAGAATTGACAATTTGTAGTGTTTAAAGGCAGGGGGATCTCTTTTGCATGTCTAAAAATTAAACATTGTGAATATACAATGCATTTAGAAGAAAATGCCATCGTGGGAACTTTTAGCAAAATTAGGAGCAAGAAACTCAGTTTTAGTGAATTATATGAACGTAGACTTTCTGATTTGAATTTTTTTCGTCGTGCGAGGAAAAAATTTCCTGCCATGAACGTACACTAAACAGCTTCATTTGTTATTTGCGCATTTTTCAAATTCTAAGCAATTACTCTCTCCAATTTCACGGAGCATGCCTTCATTAATACCTAAGCGCATGGGTTATCTTTTCCTGCGTCGTGGCGGGATGTTTGCAAATGGGACCACTGCCTCTTAATGGTCGTTTTATGCCATGTATAGTTTATTAGTGCATTTCCAATGCTATTTAAAACAGTATTTGCATTGATATTATGAATTTTTCACTAGTCAAAATTATTGGTGTGTGGGCAAATCGATATGTTTGCCCCGCAATTTTTCATTGGGTGGTGCTTATTCGCCCGCTGCCCATCCCTCCCCCCCCCGCCCCCCCAAGGATCGAGCCTCTGGTTGTTGTTGTGAAGTGTCCTTGTAATTACGGCCATGTAGATTAGGTGCGGAAAGGCAAAAATCGGGGTTGAAACTACATTTAACTACAACTTATTTTGAACATTAATTTGCATTATACTTAGGCCTATGTTTGTGCATTTGCATTCTTCTTTTGTGTTCGACAGAACTGGAATTAAGTGTTTATCCTAATTTTCCTAATTCATTACAGCTATTGATTAATTACATTCACATAAGCCATTATCAATTTTTAACTTTCATGGCCATCAATCATTGTCAATTATGCATTGACTACAAAATATAATACTTTCCTTGTGTTACCTCAGTTAGTCGTCGTGTTCTGCATATATTTGAGTTAAGGTGGTTGATGCAAGCGGTTTTTATAATATTACACCACTTTTTGGTTATCAGACTGAGCCCTTCTCACTAACCAAAAAAGTTCGCACACTGCTTCAAACTGCACATTTGGTCCAGAACCTTCCATTTTGACAGTAATACATGTACTCACAGATTGCGTCAATCCTGTCAGATTCCTATAGAGGCTCAATAGTTGATATTCAATGTGTGTTATGCAAGATACCTCATTATAAACCAATGAAGACAGTAATGGAAGGGTGAAAGCTACATTTTTAATGGGCAATAAATTATATAGATTTGTTTTTGAATTCATACTAGTTTCTGTACATTTTGCTTGTCTTCTGGGTTTATATAATTTCTCGATATGGTACAATAAGTATACGCATAGCAGAAACTTATATCCAACACAGTTGGGGTACGTGGCGTACGTCTCAGGAAGGATATTTTCACTTGGTCCGCTGCAGGATTCAAAGCTCCGCAAGTCCAGAAATGCTTATGAGGGCGCAGGCGGGTAGGGGTAGTGACTCATTTTTTTTTGGGGGGGGGGGCTCAAACTTTCTTGGGTACATTTTTGTGCAATGGGGGTTTCTTTTGTTACATCCCGCCCTCCAGAATCCAGCTGCAAGCAAAAAATGGTCCCTTCTTCCTGTCAGGGGAGACTCTGCCCACTGCCCCCCTGGGTACACTACAGGGTTACCAACTTCCTGGGCGACTCAAAACAAAAGCGGTGGCATTGATTTAAACACTTATCTGTTTCTAGTTAGTATAGCATTTTCTTCTTTTTGTCTGTTTGAACCTAGCTCAACCGATTCATGAGAAATGTTCCATGCCAGCACACAGAAGAGCCTGAATTATCCAAGTTGTAAGATATACGGCTGAAACATGCTATATGTTAAATTCATGACAACAGGCAGAGTGGTTTTAAATACCACGCCTTTTAACATTGCAGCAAATGTGATGACGGTTTAAACAACTGGCAAATCTCTCAGCCAATTATCTGAATGAATCCCCACGTTCTTTCCATAGAAAAGATACGTTACATGCGAATATTGATATTTGTTGTTTCTCTCTTGCTGATACAGCTGGATTGATAATTGGGAGGACATGTGAATTCAATAGGTTAATTAACAGGGTAATTCTAGTTCTAGCCGTTAGTTAATGATAAAGTGCTACTCACAGGTATTTGCATCTG
This sequence comes from Eucidaris tribuloides, assembly GCA_001188425.1. Taxonomy (NCBI): domain Eukaryota; kingdom Metazoa; phylum Echinodermata; class Echinoidea; order Cidaroida; family Cidaridae; genus Eucidaris; species Eucidaris tribuloides. Next base: position 12,476 of record JZLH01S0227484.1, read on the forward strand.
TTAAGATTTCTCAGAGGTCCAATGTTTGATATTCTCGTTGTTTGTGAAGCAACTGCTTAATATACACAAAATGATGACCAAAAAGGAAAGCAATGAAACTACATTTCACGCCAACTATATTTTTTATATATCATTATATGTACGCTACATTATTATTTTTCGGGAATTTAAAATGTTTTCTCTGTTCATAAATCGACCGTCCACCTTTGTTAAACTGTGATACAAGGATAATTTCTTTTCGTTTCCATCATCTACAGCCAGATAGTAAACCCATACTCTCGCACATTGGAGACCTCTCATTTAGCATCGCCAGCCCTCCAATAAGCATTGTATCGACCAGTAACGTACGGCATCTCACACAAGTGTTGCATATGACTGTTGAGACGTTCACAGCGAGCGCTGTATATATGGACTCAGCAAAGTGCCAGTTAGTCATATGGTCTTGCAGTGCCCATTGCCGTCCATGGGGAGGAAGTTCTGTTTCAGCGACTTTCACTGTCTTTCAACAGTATTTACCGGTCTTCTGCGCATATTGCATCCTGGGTTGGGATTGGCAGTCAGCTAGATGGTCATTTTGAATACGTTGGTTATGCACAAATGCTATCCAGATGTTCCAGGAGGCTCTGACAGTGGCTGACGCATGTGAACGATGCTCTTCCTCGAATTAGGGGCGTGTAGCCTGTTGACAGGCCATTCATTTTTCTCCTTGCGCATCAAACAGTATGTCTAGTAATAAGACTAGGCCTTTATAACTGCTGCCCGCCTGTTTTGGGCCCAGGCGGCAGCGAGTTAGAGTCTGAGAATCAGTAGTAGGGCGTGGGGCTTGTGTATGGGATAACATAGATGTCGATTCTCAACTTTGACAGCTTGCGTTCAATCTGCTGGCCAATTGATTCTGCGGATGCTATTGGGGCGATACAAACCCAGGAGCATAGAGATGTCCACATATCGTTGTTTTAGGCAGCCAGTGATACATCTGCAGCTGTTGTTATAAGGTCGTATGCAACTTTTCTTAGAGCGGCTATCTCTCCCAGACAGTACATCACACATACTGCGCGGCGGAGGTAGCACAGGCAAGGCGGCAGTATGACAGCAGCGTGGGAAGCTTTGGCACACCCATAATTGAGTTTGCCAAGTTTACGCAAGGATTAGCTTTCCTTTTTCTCACCTTGCTTCTCACTTTTTCAATCTGTGCCGTTTATACGAAAGTGTTCGGCTCAACGAAGTAAGCTGCCAAGGCTTCCCACAGGAACTCACAATGTTATCAGCTGGAACCCATTTCCATGTTGAAGCCAGCTTCCTGCCTAGCATCGTGGTTACGGCAGGTGAATAGGCTAACTTTGTTTTTGCAGGATTAACTTCTCAGTTGTTTTCTTTGAAGTTATTATGGTCCAAATCTGCAAAGCTGTAGAGAGAGTAGCTTCTATCTCATCTATGTTAGAGTTCTGGTTGAGATTCCAAGAATCATCACCATAGATGAAACTTCTCGTTCCCGGCTGACACACTGGTTGTTCGTTGTGTAGATGGTTGAACAGCACAGGTGGCAGGACGCCTACCCTGACGGGCAGAGCCATTACGATTGTTTCCCTCTATCGTTTTGTTAATACCATGTAATCCTAACATAGAAACGCCTGATTTTTCCAGAAGCAGCTTGCGATAGTATGGCTAAGATGAAATCCTCTCTGGTCATGGCATATACAGCTGGTTCAGGAAGTAGTCTGTGGTTCCACTGGTGTCGTAGGCAGCTCTCAAATTAACGAAATACAACACCAGTTGCTTTGCTCCTTCAAAACCATCCTCGATATTTGAGTTAGGTTGAGCACTTGACCAGTACAAGATTTCCCTGGACGGAAGCACACTTGCTCTGAATATTATGTGTGTTCAGGATCGGCCAAGTCTGTTCAGGTATAGCGCTCGAGAGTTTTGATAGATGGCATGAGGAAGTCGAGATTGGAGTACTTTTCGCTCGTTGGGGTCTTTCCCTGACTTCAGATAGCAATTACACTGTGCTTTCCGTCACAGTTTATGGAGTTTAAAAATTGTTAATTCGCCGTTGGGTGTTTATAAATAATCAGGGCCAGTGATAAATACAACTTTTTTTTTTATCTTTTAAGTAGGATTGGTCACCTAACTGCTGCATTCAAGTGAAATATTTGTCTTAATATCTTGTTATCCATATTCAAATCTCCATTAGACATATTGGAAATTTAAACTTATTTTCACAATTTTTTGCTTATTTGATAAAATATCTCGAAATGTACGACTTTGGGGCAAATTTTGTGTCATTATTGCATACTTATACACAAAATGTTTTTATCCTAACTTCACATCTGTTTTTAATTTTTCAGTAAAACCAAAAAATATATGATAAAAAGGTTCGTTTCAATAGTATCTGCTTTAACCTTTCATCAATGTGCCATTTATCTTGTAATATGATTTGATAAAAATGCTTGCCGTTAACATTGGTTCTGACATGAATTTACACGTGCATGTTTGTGCTTGGTTGTAGTAGCTAACACATAATGTCATATCTAATGATTTTAAGCCATTGTTGAAAGCTTTCTCCTCCTAAGACATGATCACACAGGAATAGCGAATTGCCGTTATGATATAAGAAGAAATATAGCAAATTTGAATATCAGTTCAGTTTGGTTCTTCATAAAAAATCTTACACTTCAATGCGTTTGTAAGTGCATATACATATCAGGCTGAAAATATAATTTGTTGTGGAATGTAACATAAATGCAACACACATATAGAGTTAAAAGATCCATACGACGTGAGGACTATTTTCAACTCTAATGATTTTTATTTCTCACTTTTAAAGGGACCGTAAAGTCGCAAGTCGTGGCAGTTGACCTGGCCGACTCGGGTAATATTCGGGAATGCCGTGCGTATACTTTCGGAAACGAAGGCGCGCCCAAATTTGTGTGCAGATTTCCCTTATGGCATATTCACCCGACAAAATGGCAAACTTAAGCCCAACTGACCCCTCATCGGCAATCCTGTTCGCCAGCTCCCGATTTGTTACGCACACTGAACTCACCTACGTAGTATTAGAGTTCGTGTTACGCCACTGCTTGCAAATAGGGGCAAGACGTAAAGGTAATATAAACGTACGATGGAGTTACGAGCGGCGCGATCCTTTACAGGTTTGTTTCTGGAGACAGTGGTAATCATTTGTTTACTCATTTACACGTGAATGTTGTGCTTTGTGTAACGCTGCAACAAGAATGTCATATCAGTTGCTGATTAAACCACGTATGGTAAGCTTTTCATCCTAGACCTGATCACACAGGAATAGGAATCTGATGTTGATATTTGAGAAGAAATATAGCCAATTTTAATACTCCAAGATTAGTTTGGTGCTTTTGCGTTTCTTTCTGCTTACACGTTTCAAAGTATTAAAAGCTTTCAGATGCTATTTAATGGAACTAATATTCTACAATTCATTTGAAAAGGTCTCTCCTCAAGCTAACTATTCATTGAAAACACAATTGAAAGCAAATTAACAAGTTTTTAATTTTGTACATGTCCCGTTTTGGCCCCATAATTTATAGAAACACCCAGTTGTTAAACAGTAGGCGTAGCCACTCTTTTGTGACATTCCCAAAATGTTTGATCTGTTCTGTACGGATGTCATCGAGTCCAGCAGCCTTACCATTCTTCAGGCAGTCGATTGCTAGCTGGAGTTCCTTGCCCGTAAATTGCGAGGTTGATTCTGTGTCCTCACGTTGCCATGAGTTTCTCTTATGTCGAGTTTTATGAGGTGGCTTCCCATTCAGGAGTAGCTGGTGGGTGACCTGGTCAGATGCCACGTTAGAGTGCGCTGTAACCTTTTGGGGTCATTGTTGATCTTTTTGAAGGTAGACCAGGCTACTATTATGGGTCATGTCAACATTCTCAATAAGTTCTTGCCAGGACCTCCTTCGGTCTGCTGAGATTGCTGCCATGAGTGTTTCCCCAGCATTCATGATTGCTTCCGAGAAGGGATCCTCATTGTACAGTGTTGAGTAAGTCTCATATACTGAAGCACATTCGGGGGAGATGCCAGGAATGTAGTATTCCCTACATCCACGTGGGCTGCACTTCCTGGAGATTTCCTGCACTTTTTTGACAAACTGGTTATAGCGGGAGTTGGTTCTAGGTCAGATAAGGCATCATCCAAATTGTGCAAATTTCTCCCAGTTAGCTTTTTGGAAGTTAAAACGTCGTCTCAGGGGAACTTTTTGGGGAACCATACTGAGCAGCAGAGATACCGATGATGATAGGTCTGTGTTGTGAGTGAGGTATTGGCTCTAAGACTTCACTTTAAAAAAAACTCGTCAAGCTGACCAAAAAAAAATTCGTCCAGCTGGTGTCTCTATCGCCTAATATTTATTCGTCATAGTCTGGTGCGTAACGAAATTTCTTTCGTCAGGCTGACGAAGAAAATCTGGTCTTGCTGGTGTCTCTATCGACGATTTTTTTTTCGTCAAGCCCCTTGTGCCAGGCTGACGAAGAAAATCTCGTCCTGCTGTGGTGTCTCTATCGCCGAATTTTGTTTCGTCAAGCAACTTGTGCCCCAGGCTGACGAAGAAAATCTCGTCCTGCTGTGGTGTCTCTATCGACTATTTTTTCTTCGTCAAGCATCTTGACGAATAAAAATTCGTCAAGCTGTGCCAGGCTGGAAGACTTCCTTGCTTGCAAATGCAATGCGCGCCTACATATTATGACAAAATCAAGAATGCATGAACGTCATGCATATTGATGTGCGCCAGCTGTGTGGGCGTGTCTTCCCAGATTACAGTCACTCTTCTGTAGGGGATAGTTGGTCAGCCAACGATCTGAAAACACAAAGAAATACTACATGAACACTCTCCAATGACGGCCAACGATATGGAGTTGGCATCGTTGGTCCATTGGCATGGTTGGCAAGATGCTAGAGTTTAGGGTTTACGGTTAGGGATTAGGGTTAGAGGTTAGGGTTTGGGGTTAGGGTTTAGGATTAGTTTCAGGTTTCGGATTAGGATTAGAGTTTGGGGTTAGGGTTAGATTCAGGCTCGCATGGCAGGTCTGTTGGAATTGTTGACAACGTTGGTCCGTTGGCATCGTTGGCAAAGAAAGGCATAGGTTTGCATGGTAGGTCCGTTGGAATAGTTGGCAACGTTGGTCCGTTGGCATCGTTGGCGAAATACAAGACGTCATAACGTCAAAGCTCGCATGGTTGGACCGTTGGCATCGTTGGCAGGCTATGGGGCTAGTTGCCATGTACAATCGAGCACGTTACAGCCCTTGCATTATTATGTTGTTATTATATGCTTTTTAAACTCCTCAAAAACAGTTTGGAAATCTGAGTTTAATCAGTTATATCTCCCGTTTCGTAGCAATAATCAATGCAAGCTTGGTATCATCGAAAAGATTATTTATTATTCTTTAAAATGATACCCTGTTTGATATGATTATGCCATCAGGGCAAGGACAGTATCTTAAAATATGGTGTAAAGTGTAAATTGAAAAGCTGCAAAATGACCAAAGTTGGGTAAGTCACCCAATTTTTATTGTTGTTGATGAGTGAGTTTCCCAATGTCTCTTGGTTGTTGTGCACTCTAATGTGAACATTGACATGGATTGGAAGAAACACCTGCACAAGTAAGCAAACAACAACAAAAAGTGAAACAACCAAATAAACAAGCATGTATGGGCATTTAAAAACTGGACATAAGGCATTTAATCTTACAGACCTTTTACCACATTAACATGACAAAGTAGTTAAAAAAATGGCAGGAGCTTGATTTGCATGGATTTGCATGTTCATCTTCACATGGATCTCTGATTTCATCAATGTTCATTGATTTTAATGACATGATCAGAGTTCAGTATCGGGTGGACGACCCACGTGCCTGCACCACCGCCTGGCACCGCTTCCTCGTGCTGTTGATGGGCATTGTGCTTCGTTGCTGTAGGATGGCATTCCAGTCAGACCAGCCAATGTCGTTGCATTTGTGTCTCTCTTTCATACAGTCCCGTCGAGTTGATCCCACAAATGTTCAGTGGGGTTGAGGTCTGGGCTGCATGCAGGCCAGTCTATTCTCGTTATACCCTCTCTCTGAGAAAATCCATGCAAGTCAAGCTCCTGGCACATTTTTTTAATCACTTTCTGTTGTTAACGTGGTGAAAGGTCCATGAGATTGAATGTTTTATGTCCATTTTTTGTAATGCCCATACATGTTTGTTTGTTTGTTTGTTTTCACTTTTTGTTGTTGTTGTTTGCTTACTTGTGCAGGTTTTTCTTTCAATCCATGTCAATGTACACTTTAGAGTGCATAACAACCAAAGAGACATTGGAAAACTCACTCATCAACAACAACAAAAATTGGGTGACTTACCCAACTTTGATCATTTTGCAGCTTTTCAATTTACACTTTACACAACATTTTAAGATACTGTAATGTCTTTGACGATATAATCATTACAAATAGAGTATCATTTTAAAGAAAATTAAATTATCTTTCCGATGATACTAAACTTGCATTGATTATTACTACGAAACGGGAGATATAACTGATCAAACTCAGATTTCCAACCTTTTTTTTTCAAAATCCAAGGTCCACATTTCCCCTATCAGTCAACCTCCGAAAAACTCGCTCGGGTGGGGGGGGTGGGTTACGACAAAAAATTTTCAAGTTCCCCCAAAGCAAATCAATTCTTTCACATTTTCAACCCCCCTTTGGACGAAAAAAGGGGGTGATTTACGGTGAAAAGGCGGTGTTTGGCGGTGTTAACACCCGCCTTTGGCCAAAAAAGGGGGGTGTTTGAACATTCCAAACACCCCCCCCCCCCTGCCGTACGCGTATGACCATGATAACGAAAAAAAACATTGAAAACTAATTGAAATTGACCTTCCCAGGCCGAATTTCACAGGTTCTGTCCTGATCGTTTTTTTAAACATTTTATGGGAATACTTGACGAAATGGTTGACAAATTTACTATTTTAAACAAGTCGACGAGGCCCAGAACACAACCGCCAAGCATAAAACATGACTGCCCATGCAGAGACCAGAACATGACCACCTTTTCATTATCCTAATTATGTGAAATCATTGACAAATTTCTGCAATAGTATCTCCTATTCTTGTGTTAAAAAAATACATAATTCATGATTAACAGAGAATGAACTGAAATGAAAGATTCAAATTGTGTCAAATTTTGCCATGTCCTTTTCGTATACAAATTAATCCAATTCCATACCCCTTTCATTCAAGCCCAAAATCAGGAGAAAAATTGAAAATATATATATATTTTTTTTTTGGTCAAAACTACAGACTTCAAACTATCTGACAGGATAAATATATTTGATAAAATACTATCACTTTCCTGCTCAATTAGTGATCAAGTGCACACAAATAAGAAAAACAACAAAGCGGACATGTTCTGAAGACGGTCGAGTACGGGCGTTCTACCTTAGGCCTAGGATAGTGAAAAAACTGATTAAAAAAAGGGAATGTTTTTCCAACAAAATGATACCATGATCATTGATTTTGATCAAAGCGTTTGGATTGTAGTGCCATTTTTCTGAGGCAATGTTATTTCCGAAATTTGTTATTTTTCAATTCCAGCGATGATAAGGACACCGAAATATTCTCGCGTACCGATCTGCTAATGAACTGCACTATCCAGGTGCAGTAACAATGTAAGCCTTACCTACCATTGTCTTCGGGAATGTTTCGCTCTGCTCTTTGTCTCCCCGCTTGTTCTGTGGCATTCTGTTACGTGAAAATATTTTGATGTTCCCAGGTTCGCTGGAGTTGAGAAAAAAATGGCTCTAGAATCTAAACACGTCACTCAAAATCAATCATCATGGTATCATTTTGTCGTAAAAAGAATGTTCTAGCAACTGAAATAACAATTAATGCCATTTTGTTCATGATGTTGAAGAAATTAACTATCGGGCAATCGACCCCCTATATGTGGGACCTTCCGGAAATGATTTCTTTGATTTCTTGTTCTGGATAGGTTAGAATGCTCTTAAATTATCATGGCTTGAACAGTTTGTGGAAGTGAAGCATAAAAGAATGGAGAAAATGGGGGGTTGGACGTAAAAAAGTTGATTATTTTATGGAATTGCATATCGTATGTGTAGCATTCTTTTTGGGCCACCCTGTATATTTTAGACCAGGTGTACACCTAGTTTATGTCTGATTCAACTCACATTCAAAATGTCAACTGTGCCTACATAAAAACTTTTAGCACATTCAAATGCACCTTTTTACTCAGGCCATGTCAATACTGCGCGCCGTATTTTGTTGGTTCATGATATTGATACGTACGTGTAGCTTGCCATGTCGTCGTTGCTGCGCGGCGAGAAGCGATGTACTTGTGCGAAAACAATTTCCACGGTCGGTACCACCACCTGACCTTCCGATCCACTACGTACGAATTCGATTTGATTAATATCACATTGATAATGAAAGTTTAGAGTACAATCTGAACCAACAACCCTTTAAAATAAATAACAGCGTGGCATATTATAGTGGGCAAAATTTCGCACACAGCTCCCGCAATGTTGCCTACGACCAATGCACTACTAGCTACATGCATAACACAAACGACATAGCATTAACATTCGCACACACACCGCGAGCCTGAAGCTAAACTCAGGAAAGCACAGAATTATAGTATGAAATCAAGTAAGACTCACCCTACAACCCTGGCCTACGACACGTCGGACACGAAGACTGTGTTCCACAGTTCTGTTTCTTCTAGGAGGACACTGTAGTCATTATTTTAGTGATTTCCACAGATATCTTGACAGATTTCTTGATCGTCCAGTCGAGACCGATTCGCATGTTATTATGGGATATCAGATCGAGCGCGCATGCTCAGAGAGAAGCAAAATGGCAGGACGAAGTAAATTCGTCAGCATGGCAGATTCGCATGTCATTATGGGATATCAGATCAAGCGCGCATGCTCAGAGAGAAGCAGCGTGACGAAAAGAAGAGAGCGTGATGAAAACAATGCGTCCAGATAAGCAATATTTGTGGTATGAAGTGCAGGACGAATTTTCTGTAGATGGCATGACGAATATTATTTCGTTATACGAAATAGTATTCGTCATGCCATCTACAGGAAATTCGTCATGCACTCCATACCACAAATATTGCTTATCTGGACAAATTGCTTTCATCCAGCTCGTCACGCCGCTTCTCTCTGAGCATGCGCGCTTGATCTGATATCCCATAATGACATGCGATTCAGCCATGAACGGAAGACCCCGAAACCTGCCAAGAAACCTTTAGAAATGGCCGAAATATCAGCACAGACCAACTGGAGTGAACAATGAAGTGACCCCTTGTGAAGAGACCTATCTCAGGTTCACAGCCTTCGTATCGTATGGCGAGTCGTACTTGTTTCATACAATAAATTTTATTTTCCCCCGTTTAGCGCTAGCCACGCGGTACGAGTACGAATGGTAATGCTACGATTATGTTACGTTACGCTGTAAGCAAAATTTGAGTACGACGAGATTTAATTCGTCCTGCTGTTTTGTTAGTATAAAGGCCATCGCACACTACACGATTTTCCGTCGCACGACTGACCGACTTGGATCCGAAATATTTCGTTCATGCTGATTTTTTCAGATCCAAATTCCTAAATAATAGAATGATAAACGATCAAGACAAACGTGAATCGGCCTGGCAAAGTCAATTTCAAATTAGTTCTCAAAGTTTTTAGTTATAATCAAATGTCCTCAAGCGGTCGAGTACTGATTGTGACATGGAAATCCTACATACAAGTGGATTGATGCTGATTGGAAAGTATGTGGTAGGAATATTTTGTAGACTTGAACCGTTTTTTTTAGTGAGTTAGAGAAACGGTCCGTTTTTTATCAGACATTGCATGTGTACACTCTGATTAGTTAGCTCAAATTTGGCCATAGTTCCTTTGTAGTCTTTTGTAATAGAAAACGCAGGCATGTGTTATGACATTAGGATATGACACTGTGGCAGGTTTCCATGAGACATCAGGCCCATTGTGCAGTAGATAAGAAGGTCATTATAAAGACCAGTCAGGACTTTAATTATTGTTACAGATTTGCTGGACGAAAGAAAAGTCGTCCAGTGGCACAGCTTGACTGATTTTTATTCGTTAGGAGTGTCACAATGTGACTGGAATTTAGTCTGGTAGAAACCATTGGTGCATGGACATATTTCATTAGGCACAACAATTTCAATGGGTGCACATCTTGAATAGGGAGCTATTCGAGTCATGTTCAATAGTACTGTGCTTTATAGAGAGTATGTGCATGAGAGGCTTGACTGAATTTATGTGAGTCAATTGCACTCAAGTCTGTGGTCAAGGCAAGAGGAGTTGGGAAAAGCTGGGATGCACTGCCAATATCTTAGTGGCATTTTCCAACGGCATCTTCCAGTGGCATCGTCCTGGAGAAGACTCCTTGCAACTCACCTTTAGTTTCAACATCGTGTAAGTAAATTTTATGATTTTTCTATTATTCAAATTTATGATATTTTGTGAAGAGTTTGCAGTCACAAAGGTACAAACGTGTAACAGTGTAAAGTTATGTTAGAAGGAAATTATGACGTCTATATTGAACCCTGTAATTTGTACATAAGTAGGAAGAAGAAATTAATTATTTTTATTCAATTTGATATCCAATAATACAGAAAGAATTAAGTAATCTTTCTTATAAACTTCTGGATTCTGTATTAGTCTTGGAAAGTTTTAGTTCTGAAAAACAAGAGTAAGAAAATTGCTTTTAATTCTTGCTTCATTCTTTATGCACAGTGTAACACGGTTGGTGGAATAATGAGTCCAATCAGTCCATGCATATGTAACAATTGTATGTTATTTTAGGATATTGATTTAGTCATAAGTTTGCAGAATCACACTACATTGATATATTTCTGACAACGACATATCCAGGGAGGATTACCGGAATAGTCGTGCAGTTTAATTCATAATATAGAGTATTTGCAGAAAGAAATCAGAATAATTGTTCTGTGTTTATATATATAAATATTTATTCGTGGAATATGAAAAGAGGGTCTTTCAGCAGTTGCCATGACAATGTTTGGTTACATAATATTTTCAACAGCTGTCGACATAGATGAGCTGGGCTCTTCCTACTCTTCCCCATGCTCTGCCTGGTAAAACGTAACGACCAGCGGAATACTGGTACGACAAGCCATGATCGTCGACATCTTGTTGCTCTTGGTTCTGCTTCTGCGAACATCGAAGCGACATCTGCTACGCTTGATCATCTTGGGCATCATCGTGATCTTCTCGGTTTAGCACAGCAAATGCGTTGTGAGCTACTATGAACAGTGATAGCCGGAACATTGCGATAAGTATGGGCAGCCCATTATGTTCATCCCAAAGCTGGCAATTCCCAGACATTCTGTTTTGTTGACATGTATTAATGCCTTTAGGTTTACCCGGGTAAAAGTTGATTTAACATGTGGGCAATTCCAGCGTTACGGACATTACATTCAGACATTTTTTTGCAACTTTGGGGGTTCATTTCTAGAAACTATCATTATCATTCTGAACCTATTTGTATTAATCCCACACAGGTCACCCTGAAGTGTTAACAGTTTAAATTTGAATTAGTTTCTATTTATCGTTTGGTAGTTATCACACATAATGCTTGCCGTTACGGACATTACATTTTTTGGACATGACTTTTCACCTACCAACGCATTTGTCAAAAATTTTGCGAGCTTAAGCATAAAGTGAAGCCAATTTTCTTCTGAAATGGGTTCTGAGGACCTGTTAAGTTGTAGGATGATAATTAGATACAACAGATTCAGTATATCCTATACAGGACCATAACTGTTGCGTTACGGACATTACATTTTTAACGTTACGGACATTACACCTCGGACCACTTTTTCAGGTCCTTATATTTATACTTAAAAGCATTTGATAACTAATGTAAAGCTAATAGTAATCATTTTTGGTCCTTTCTTAACTATTATAAATT
>JZLH01S0227501.1:8183-19499 GCA_001188425.1 Eucidaris tribuloides
CCAAAGAGAGAGATAATTCTTGTGGCAATTCACTTTCCTGAGCAGATTATACCTCACAATAAACCATTAGGTTATACGAAAAAAAAAGAAAAAAAACCTTAGCAGACTAAATCAGCATGGTGAAGCTAATACAGCCGTTATTGTCCAAAAGTATAGGAATGCCGAAAGGCGCTATCATGTCATTGATGATCCCCGGAGTGTACTCCCAAAATGGATTAAAAAAAAAAGGATGTTAATTCCAATTTCACGTCCAATCCGTGGATACATTCACGTATTTTAGAGGGTGTAAAATAAATGGTTTTCCAGTTATGTCACACAAATAATGACACTATATATGCTAATCATTCTGTGGTACTATATTTGAAGGTTATTTTCATTCTAATGGACATAATTAATGCTTTATGGCCTATTAAGAAGAGTAGGAGGAGGAGACAGAAGATAAAGAAATAAGAAGAATAAGAAGAAAGAAGAAGAAGAAGAAGAAGAAGAAAGAAGAAGAAGACAAAGAAGAAGAAGAAGAGAAGAAGAAGAAGAAGAAGAAAGAAGAAGAAGAAGAAGGATGAAGGAGGAAGGAGGAGGAGGAGAAGAAGAAGAGGAGGAGGAGGAGGAGGAGGGAGGATGAGAAGAAATTAAAGAAGACGCAGCGGACAAACTGAATGAATGATTGATCGAGGAGGGCTTCATGCATCTATGATTGAACACAGCGACTGATGATCGATGAGATGATGATGATTGAAGATGATATGATGATGATGATGATGAATGATGATGAATGAGATATTTACGTGAAGGTAATCACGAGTCAAATCGAATACATAACACAAATGGGGAACTGGAAAGGGTAACGATGGGGTATTTTGTGTTAAAACAGGCCGGAAATACACTTAAAATACTAACTGGATAATACGACGACACATTTGAGCGACGAACACGTAGTCTAGATCTAGAGACTCTGTTAATTGATTTTTTTTTCTGTAGTCCCACCTGGCGATTTACCAACCCATTCCCACAAGCCGCGTACGCGACACAATGCCGAATTGGCGGACTTCAGGGTGATTGGATTAGATTGAAATAATTTTTGGAGGGACAGTTTATTTTTTCTTCCCGGGAGAACTATTCGGCACAATAATAATGGCCGCCCCCCCCTTGAAAAAAAAAAAAAACAAATTTACTTCACACTTTTGCAGTTTTTATAAAGAAATGACCGGAAATGACAAGATTTGAAGGGCAGCCTGTATATGTCCCCAGAATTAAGTAGTACTGTAAAGGCAAGGTTTCACCCTGACAACAAGTTTGGTTTTAGTAAAACAAATCAATGGAGAATTATATTAATGAAAGTTTGGCGAAAATCCACCAGAAGAATTACAGAGTTATGAGGTTTTAAAGTTTTAAAATTGTGACTCACATGCGAGCAGCTCCCAAATATGTCATGTAATATAAATTCCATAAATTGCCATTTTAAGGATGTTCATGATAATGAAGTGGGGTTTTTTTTTTTCATAGAGGCATGTATGAAAATAATGTTTCTGATACATTGAATGCACAGGTAAAATCATTTTCAAAGTTCTGAAGAAAAACGCTATGCACTTTTATGAATTATATATCAACACCGACATATGGGGAGCTCTGCATGTGACTGTCATAAATTCAAAGTTTAAAACACCTCATAACACTGTTATTCTGGTGGATTTTCGCTCAAACTTTCATTAATATGTATATTCTCATGTTCTGCTTTTATTCAAACCAACTTAATGGTCAGGGTGACCTTGCCTTTAAGGAATATTTTTTTTACTTGTAGGCCCTACGTTTATTATCAGAAAAATCCTGTGATGATGAAACTTTGTTGTGTACTCTATAAGATCAATTTCTGTCAGGCTGGGATTGACTCAATACTGGTAATTAAAGTTACAAATTCAAGACAAAGTCTTTCCAGCCTGGCATAATACAATCTAGCCTGGTTTGTATTTCCAATCTCCGTTTCTTAGATCAGGTATATCAACTTTTTAATTTACTTCTCTCCATCATATGTTACTGTCCTTTAAAGTGTTCCTTTAGACGGCGTTTTGGTGTATTTACGAAGTGAGTTGTGAAGATGGAATCGAATTTGTCAGGCCATCTGAATGTGGAAAATTTATACCTCATTCAGCATGGTCAAGTTAATATACAACTGCAATATACATAATTTTTAATTTTGAAATTATTCAGGCAAATCGACGCCATTGCGATAAGTATCGCGATAACAATCGAATTGATCGTCAGGGCGTTGCTAGTGGACGCGAGATGTGTGCACTACGAAATCGCTTGGTAAACGGTAAAATTACTCAATAGACGTTTTATTGTCCTGTCTTTAACGTAAATTTAGAACAAATGTAGCTACAAGGTAAGTGAAGGAGAGTGTAAATTTGTTTAACGCTACGCACATCATGTAAACATGAAATTACGACTTGTTATCAGTTATTGTGGCACGTACTCTTCAGCGGGAGTTGGTTACATTATTGGCCGAAACTCTCGGCAATAAAAACTGCGTAAGGTGGGGTCGGCTATACTGACTCGCAGCTGCCATGCATTGTGTATGGACTTCATTTTCAGGGCAGGATTGTAGAAGCACAACATCGTTAATGTGTGGCAAGTAGGTGTTATACCCATACAATAAAGGCCAAGAGACTTTAGAAAATATGACACGGTTGGTTGAATTTGTAAAAAAATGATAGATTGTGAAGGTAATCTGGGTTTTAGGGGCCCTAGTTGCTAATTTCACTCAGCATGTGTCGGTTTATTTCGTCAAAGAAGACACATTGACAAAATAAACCGCACACCTGAAGTAGCAACTACAATAAATTAGGCCCTTAAAACGCCAGGATTACCGATCTGTGAATGAAAATGAAAATGAAATCAATGAATGTAGATTGTAACTGAATTGCTGTGTAATAATTTCCGCTTTTTATTTTAATCTATAATCGTCATGTACGTGGACACAGTTTTACACAAAATAATGACAGAAACAGAACATTCCCTTTCTGTATTTTATCATAAAAATATATACGGTTTTGAATAATTTGAATTTTATACAGCAACAATATTGCACTTTTGTATCGAACATGGTTAGAGGTGTGTTAACATGTCAAGAAAATAAAATGAGAATTAACAGTAGACAATAAAAGATCGGGCAGCACTACATCTAACATCTAAATAATACATATTAGTCCATAAAGAATCTGAATTTCATGCCGATGAAGACAAGCTAAACACCGAGTTCATAATGTCCGATGTAACCGCAGTATTAAGGCAAGTAGATCCAAAAGTCCGTAAGTCCATGGGGCGTATTATCAAGTCACGATGTAAACATGGCAGAAAAGTGAACTTTAATCATGAATGATGAGGACAGCGTAAGGACGTAGACTTTGGCACGAAGAAAGGGAAATGCCGATGAGTGAATGATTGCATACTCGGAGGCTTGATGCGACATCTCCGCTTCAATCGGGCTGAAAGCCATGAGCAGGTTGAAGATGAACAAAATTGAATCAGGACCTTGTTTGCATGATGAAGACGAAATTTGAGGTATGAATCAGGCTGTAGTAAATCGCCGCCAAGATGAAAAACAATGTCCCGCATGATATATCTGTGCTGCAAAGGCCAAGGCTGATGCTGCGAGGCCCTGAACTGGTTCTCGCTGGAACTGAGAGATACTACTGCCGAGAAGAACATCTTAGGTTAGCAGGAGGTGTAGAGCACAGAGCGATGCAATGTGTGATCTCGACCGAAGATTGTCGTCAGGAGTGAGGAAGGAGTGAAGAAACGTGGCTAAGAGATTTCGTAAACATCCGCGGAGTGAAAGCGAATGGAAAATTCTCAGCTAGCGTCCACATGGCAATTAACGATATGATTGGTTAAAGCCGACATATTATTTATGCATTAAAAGATTACAGTAAATGGAGGGAGGAGCTAACACGCGAGCCTAAATTGTATACGAACGTTGCAAAATTATTGCGACACGTTGTCACGTCCCCATGTCTAAGACGTGGCTGAACTGGTTCAAACTGGTTTGCCAGTTAAAAACTTTTGCAGAGTAAATTTGCAAGTGTTGCAAGTAAGGACCTAATTTGTAAGTCTGCCTTGACTTTAATACATGTAATCCAAATCCACATATTTTCTTCATTTCAGGTGTGAATGTCTGGCTGAAAACCGTTTGGGTTTCTTGAATAAAAAACATATAAACTGACATGAAATAGGTGCCAGACTTTTATAATCTGCTGTCCTCATGCCTTTGCACACAATTTAACATTACCGAGGAATGGCATACAGCTGTAAGGGGTAGTATAGCATCTATTGTTGTAATGCTCGTGTTGGGTACAGTCAAAAGCTGTGCTGGATTTGGATGTGGCATTTTTAATTTTTGGTAGCCAGTGCTGCCTATCGGGCAGGTAACTTTGATAAAGTTACCTGCCCGAGAAGAAAATTTAGGAGGAGAGAGAAGGCAAACGTAAGTACCTGTAATGTAAATTCCCATGAAGGCTTTTGCGCAATGTCACATTTTCCATTAATCATGCCAGTCTTGACTCTTATGAGTGAGGTATGACAATTGTATTTTTATACTCTTCAGCTAGCGCAGCCAAGAAGAATGTAACTTCATGAATCAACCATGGCAAAAGGCCAAAGGATGCAGGCACTGAGATACCTCATATTAAGGTTGTATGTTAAGTCTGTACATTTTATGTTCCTTCTATTTTGAAATGTTTCATAATGCTAAATTGGCTTTTAAAATCATGTTTTACATCAAGATACATACTTCTGGCTATTGCACTTTTGTCTCATACTGAAAGAAAAAAAAACACATTTTGTTTCACTTGCTCCTGGGATGTGAATGTAAAAAGACAGTTTGGAATAGTCTTAATTGATTAATAAGAACAGCACTTGTGAGCATCATTTTAACCGCCCAAGCTCTCATTTGTGAAACAAATATTTACCATCTCTTAAAGATAAATTTCTAATGTTAGATACACATTTCTGTGCCTAAAATATACAAGTAAATTTCAAGGTAAAAATTAACGACTTATTAGCTCTAAAGCCTTCAATGAAGTCTCAAAAGAATATTAATGCATAATGCCAATAAAGATAGAAAACTTAACTATTCTCTTACAAAAAGTGGAAACATTAATATTTCCGTTGATTTCGGACTTGTTTTTTAACTGTGTATTTGATACATTCTCATTTTAAAAACATACAAGTTACTTAATAGTTGGTGATAGACATGTGGGAAAGAGCAGCATTTGTCAAAGCGTCATTTATCTGGAAACTATGAGAAAAATATATTGTAAGTATGGCAACTCATAATTCATTTCTGGGTTTTAAAGATTTTATTTGTGAAGATGCTGTTACCACTTTGAGTGTTAATTGTGAAAAGTATAATTAATATTGGGAAAAAAAACCCCCCCATTTCATGTAGTTCCCAGTTATTGGTCAAAAATAAACCATTATCTTAATGTTTTTGAGATAGACCTATATTACTATATGCACTAACAAATTCACGCGCCACTTAAATGCTTCAATTTTTGGAAAATTAGTGAAAAATATGAAGTATTGAGAAAATAACTAGCATTTCGCCACAGGAAATACCGGTTCATCTATATCATTGCTACTAATCATTCAACAAAATCACAAATATGTCACTCAATAAATTTTTTTTTAGTTGTTTGATATTGTTCTCACTTTTAGGTGATTGGTGTTATGATAACTGGGTCATAACTTAATTAAAGGTACTTTAAAAATTTATGTGAACTTACGAAATCTCCTACCTTTATCTGGTCATTTTGAGAATGCTGTAAAGAAGAAATGTATTTGTAGCATGCATACGTGTACCTCAAACTCATCTGACCAGTGTATTGATACAAATTATTTATGAATATTTATAAAATAGACATCAATAGTTAACTTCAGGATGTTAAATGTTGAAAAAAGTGTGTGATATGTACAGTATTTTGTCTTTTTCTTCACATTGCACACCACACTTTCAGTAGAGATCCATCCGACGGTAATTCCTCAAACAAACAAAGTGCTAACATCAAATTCAACTCTGGTGATCCTTTATTCTTTGCACAAAACTAGGAGAGAGGAAAGACACTTATTATGCCTCAGGTAAGGCTCATGACATTTACTCCCATGATACAAAAGTAGGTAGAATTAAAAGGGAAATGTTATACAAACATCTATGGAATTTAATGTTGGCAAAAAAATAGAGAAAGAAAAGGTGAAAGATAAGAAATTTGCTATAATCTGATCATGTAATTTAAATTTTCATAGTTATTAACTCTGGTAATATTTTGATAATCGTGTGAATTAATTCCCATGGATTTTATACTCAGATTTAGTAAAGCTGACTTCATTGTTTTCAGAGAAGCAATGCATGATTTTAATCCCACACATACTTTATTAACATAATGAAGGCCGTGAAAAAAATTGTACTTCATATAATATCATGCAAGTGATTGATAGAGTAAAATTGTAATTACTCAGTACTCAGAATTTGTAAAATGGAAACATTGTAATATATGCTTGAAGAAGAGATGTGACAGTTCTATAACATAAGCTGTCAAGATTGAGTTTAATAAGTAAAGTCGTTATCATGGATACAGTTTAATCTTCAGGTTATCTGAATCATTCCATGAAAAAGAGCGACAAACATAAAAAAATGATTCTACATGGCCTCGATCTATCTCAGATTATTTAGCATTTTAGGGTTTGATACAATTAAAATACAAAGATATTATGGGGGTCATTCATTTCTACTTTCTAAATTTTGTTCCTTAACACTGTCTTCTAGGAAATCTGCAGCCGTACATGGATATGCTACAATATGGGACATACTACAAAATAATCTAGTTATAGGAAACTTATCAAATTTCTTTGGCAGTTTTGTCCATGACAGTGTAATCTTGAAATTGACATGATGATGCATGCTTTTTCATAAAAAAAAAGGCATCTCAATGTGAAAATATAAAAAATTAGTGTGAAAAATGTCACTCTAACAGTGGAGTGTAATTAATGTCTGTATAACATTACCCTTGAATCTTGTATTTTATGTACTTTTGCAAATTTTTCTCGAAATCATAAGTGATATATTCACTGGACAGTTAAATATTCACCTATTCGATTACTGCATGATATCTTTTTTTTTTGTTACAGGCGTAATCAGAGTTATGGATATTGTTCACTTAACCTGTGCATTGTTTGTAAAATTCATAACCGAGTTTGTCCCCTCCTTAAAAAATTAAAGGAGTGGATGTTTTTTGTTACATTTGTGTCTTGAATGGTGTTTATATCGTCATACCTGGGTATAAAGAAACTTGAAGACAATGTTGGATCCATCATATCATGGAAGTTTTAATGACAACATTTTCCTCAAAAAGTGTAATATCTGTAAACTGTGGAATGGCCAGTCTATTGCATATGTAGCCATATATTGCCTTATTCTTGATTTATACAGCGAAATGTGGCCTTATCCTGTTTGACGTTACCGACGAGGATTCATATGAGAATGTAAACCACGTGGTATGACAAACTGATCAGTACCTCGGAAACATACCCATTGTTTATGTGGCAACAAAGTGATTTGAAAGACCGGAGTAGAGCCCAAATCGTATCAACATTCACAGAAGCAACCGGAAATGCGCAGTATAGTGCATGTTTATGCTATGTCAATATTTCACCTTTAAGTAAACCATATCAATATTGATATCTGATAGTCCAACTGCAATTCAAAGTCAAATTCAATTCTCCCCCTTTAAAAATGATGGCCCTGAAAATGTGTTGTTATCATATCCATCCATACATATAGTTCTAGTGGGCAGCATAACTTCTGAAGTTTTGTATTGTAAGGTGTTTTTTCTATTCGTACTATCATGTACACCAGATATCTCTGAAGTTTTGATAATTTTTAGATGAAATCTCCACAATATAACATTGTCTTTACACGTTGCGCATCCGTGTGTACATGTAGAGCTTCTAACTAGGTTTGATCATTTAAGCCATTGGGGATTGGTTGGTTATGCAAGAAAAATGTAAAGAGGATGTAAGGATACTTTTGGATGCTGCAGTCGGAATCTTCAAGAGATATGTTTATGATGTTACAATTGTTTCTCTCAATTCAAAGGTTAGAATGATATTGTAGAGCATATTCTTCCATTTAGCCAAGGCTCCACACTAACGTTTTTTCTTACTTGCCCTTTGGGCAAGTGAAATTATCCCTTTCAGATATTTTTAAAAATAAACAATTATCAAAAAATTAAAAATTATTTTCCCTAATTTTAACTAATAAGGCCTTTTTATAGTATTGGACGTTTGTTCTTTTAATTCTAGGGGTTGTCAAAGGAGGGATTTATGAATTTAAAGAGGCATAAAATGAAGAAGAAAGAACAAAATAATGATGAACTTTAGTACAATTGAATACAAAGTTTTAGAGATTTTGTTCGTTTTTAATTTTGGGAAGAGATTTGGTCATGTTTTGTTCATTTCATGATCAAAATTTTACTTGCCCAATTGGGCAAGTAAATTTTAACATTTGGAGTTTTTACACGCAATTTTACTTGCCCCAGGCAAGCGGGCAAGTGCCCTGATTTAGCAATATGGTGCAAATAATTGCTCTGCATTATAACATTAACTCCTTGAGTGCCATGAGTAGATCTGCTGTCGAAGGCATGAATGGTTTCTGAACACCTTGATGACAGTGAATATCATAAAGTTCTGACTTACTAGCTTGTTAAGGGTAATTAGAACTGGCAAAGTGTACTGAAGTTGAGTAAGGAAAGACAATGCCATTGTCAATTCCATCGCTGGTGTGTCAGAACAGATATATATAGACACTCAATTCGCCATGCTGGCACAAGTATTTGGAACTCACTGGGTACAGATGTAATTACATGTGGCACAGTTACCTCCTTTAAAAAAGCACTAAAAAAGAAAATGCTAATTTCATATGTACAGTAAATTTATTCACATTTAACTAAACTATCGTAAAATTTCCTCGGGGAGCTACTTATTTAATGTCATGATTTTTTGTTTTTTTAAATGTGTGTTGTTGTTGTTGTTTTTTTTGGGGGGGGAGTTGGGTATGTTTTGTAACCTTTTTTCCATGTAAATTGTCATCAAATGGGGGTCTACACATGCAAGACCATTCTTTCTGTAGACCCCCAATCATCAAGAATATTATTTTTGTGTACGAAATGTAATTTTTTGTGCATTTTATATGCTCGGTTGTTCTGTATTTTTATTGTTCTGTTATATTCGATGCATTTTACGTATGTGTTTTTTTATATTATGATTGATGATGAATAAAATAAATGAAATAAATAAATTGTAGATTTTGTGCCCTGTACGAGGTGCAACAAAAAAGAAACAAGATCGAGAGTGACAGCCACGCCTGTGATGCAATGTCAATGGACTGACTGCCTGTGTCACTGTATTGTGCAACGTCTCATCAACATTCTGGTAAAGTGTTAATCTATCTCACTCTGTTCCTCTTCCTCAGACTGTTGTGTGGCATGTCTGTGCTCTGCCCCATCACAAAACTAGAGGTGGCACAAATATGAGGGGGGGGGGGGAATCAATCTGAAATTCCTTGTTCCATTGGGCAGGGGCCTAACTGAGTGTCTCAAACCTTTTCTGGGAGCTTATGGAGAAAATACCACCTAAAACATTGCATTTTTCCATTAAACCTCCTGGAGCAGCTCCAGAAACTCAGTTGGGCCCCTGCCCAGCTGAACCAGGAACTTCAGATCGATTTCCCACTTCATTTTTGCACTAAAGTAAGTCAAAGTACTGTTTCTTTTTTGTTGAATCTCCTGTGTGTCTGTACACATTGTGGGCGTATAAATCAAATGACACTGTAAGGGTTAAAGACTCATTGGAGTCTCTCCTCTATTGACCCTGTAGTACTTTGATGTCAGTGCAAAGACCAACTACAACTGGGAGAAGCCATTCCTTTGGTTGGCTCGAAAGATTGTGGGAGATCCCAGCCTGAATTTGCTGACACAACCTGCCCTTGCTCCCCCTGATGTCCAGCTGGACCATGCCTTGATGCAAAAATATGAACAACTGTTGGAGGTAAGAATTCAGTTTTCATATTATTTTACTCAACAATAAAAAAACAATTAAACAATCCATCATATTTGGGGTAGCGATGAAAATTGTTTCAAAGATCCTAAGAAAAATCAATTATTTCACATTTTCAAACACCCCCCCTTTTGACGAAAAAAGGGGGTGATTAGGGTGAAAAGGGGGGTGTTTGGGGATGTTAACACCCCCCCCCCCTCGCGTACGCATATGATACAGTCTGTCTGTCCCACATTATCACATCACATTGTTTTGGGATTGTTTACAAAATATATGTGAGACAGTGTTTACGTTGTGATACAAGACTATAAACCCTCACCTTTACCTTCACCTTTTACAAACACCCTAAGAGAGATACTTTACATATGAAATAATGATGGGTGTTAGAATAATTGGAAAAAAAAACATAATTTGGAAACTTTTTTTTGTAAGAACACAATTTATCATTACATATAACACATGAAGGCTGCAGGGGGAAATGTGCAAATAGTTATTTGAAACGGTATACAGTGGAACCTGTCTATAGTGGCTACCGAGGGGAATTGAAAAACTGTGGATGTTATAGACAGGTGGCTACTGTAAACAGGATTATAATGAGATAATTTTTCTCAAGGGGAATCATTTCACTAGACTATAGGCAGGTTGGCTGCTATAGAGAGGTGGCCACTGAGACAGGTTTGACTGTATTTATTTTCACCTTCTCTGCCCCCCCCCCAAAAAAAAAAAGGTTGGGGAAGACCCACAACATTTCTGCTCTCTCATATTTTATTTATATTAATTATAAGTGCTGCTGAAAATATGAACATGATTTTAATAAATAAATTTGACTTTTATCTTTGCAGGAAGCTCTCCAGCAACCTCTTGATGAAGAAGAAAATGCTGCAAAATTGTAGAATTGAGCTTCTTAATTGGGAGTGTTTGGTGGTCGTCAGTGCTACGATTGGGTGAATCTGCATTCAGTGGCTTTGTCATTAATTTTGAAATATTTTACAAACTCGTCAAATTTGTCATCATGAGTAGTATTCATGAATTCTTTATAAATCTGATCATTTTTCATTCCTCATACAATTGATGTTCTGAGAGCAGGAATTGTCTAAACATGTACATGTGACTGCCTCAGTACACAAGTATGAACTTGTTTGTGAAGATTTCAACATGTAATTGCCTTTGTTCATATGTACAAGTATGAACTTGCCTGAGAAGAGTTTCGAA
>JZLH01S0227501.1:20955-36089 GCA_001188425.1 Eucidaris tribuloides
TTTGAGTAGATGTACAGGGTGTGTTTTTTGGATATTTGGGCTCCAAAATCTAGTAAATGAAAAAAAGCCGTAAAAAAAATTATTTTGAAAAAAGTATGAGGGCTACTGTAATAGAAATCTAATCACTATGGGTAAGATATGAGGCAATAATTGATTAAATTTGCAGAGTCGTGGCAATGATTGGTTTTCCTGAACTAATTTTTTTAACAAATGGTCCTGATTTTTTCCCACTTTGGGGTTGGGGTAGGCATTTTCATTTTCTCCGCATTTTTAAATCACAAGTAAAATCAAATCCTAAAAGTCGAACAATTAAATTCTGGCATAAAACCAGGGAAATTCAGCATCAGCCCTCCTATCAGCATGATAAGCGGTTCAAAAGGCGCATCACTCTGAAAATGGGCTTTTGGGGGTATCATTTGTTCACGCAAAGCAATTTCCTTGGGTGCCACTTAAAGTATGTTAGTAAATATTGACAGCAAAAACAGTCCTCACGGAAAGAATAATCTAGAAGCTAATGAAAACAAACAAAAAAAGGAGATAAACCATTTCGCTGTTTGAACTACTACACCATTCAATGTGCCTGGTGAAAAATTTTGTCACACCAAAATGGCCATTTTTTGCCCCAAAAATGGCGCAAAATCTGGCTTTTTTCCTCCAAAATATGAAAGATACAAGGTTCTACGGTTTTCAAAAACTGAAAATACATTATTTTACACCTGCAAATGACGCTAAAGTACTTTTAACATGTAATTTCCCCTAAATATTTTCAGGCACATTTTGCAGTCAAATGGTGGAAGAATCTTACCTTGGACCTACCCCTCATAAATAACATTGAGGTCCCTGTTATGCATCCGCCACCCAAGTTGGGTTACAAATGGCTGTGGCTAGAAATTACTAGTTGGGCCCCGATGGGCGCCGCCCCCTGGGCCCCAAGGGGGGGGGCTGGTTACCATTCCAGAACCCATCTTTCCCCCTCCCCCTTGAGGATCATTCCACACCAAGTGTGGTCAAATCCATTGATCGTGAATGTGAACTATCCTAGGCCCTACCCCCAAACTTGCCCCCTTGGGGGCTAATACAGGGCCACCCGTGGCATGTCAAGAGGAATCATTGATTCAGCACATATGAAGTTCTACACCAAAGTTCTTAACTAAACTATTTCTGGATCTAGAGAAGTAAGGCGCAATACCAAGCAAAGAAGAAACTGACGCATTTGATCCTTTGACCTACATATGTGACCTTTGACGCCAAAAAAACATGAGGCCCTTGTTATCGGCATCTACCACCAAGTTTGGTTACAAATGGCATTGGTTAGAAAGTTACCATTTGGCGGATGGGCCCGCTCCCATGGCCCCCCAGGGGGCCTGGGACTTTCCATTCCAGAACCCTCTTTCCCCCCAACCCTGAGGATCATTCCCACCAAGTTTGGTCAAAATCCACTGACATGAATGTGAATTATTCCCATAGGGCCCACCCCAAATTTTGCACACCCTTGGGGTCCAAAGCGGGCCAACCCTCGGGCATTGTCAGAGGAACATTAATTCAGGCACAATATAGAGGTATCTAACACACAAAGTGGCTACCTAAAACATTTCTGGACTAGAGAAGAAGATTTTGAAAAACGTACCCCCGCCTAGTTTTGGCCTTTAGGGCCCTGCCCCTGCCCGCCCGCCAGAGGGCGGCAGGTACGGCAGTTGGGCACGCCTGCAATCCCTACCCCCTAAGATCATATTCCTCCAAAGTTGGACAAACCAATCATGGCATTTGGAAAGAAAAGCTCAAAATGTTAAATTTTACGCACAGGACAGCACACGAAGCACGCACGACGCACACGGGCGCAAACCTCACGACGGCAGCGACGGACCAAAAAGCGCAATCGCAATAGCTACTTGAGGGCTTTGGCTCAGGTTGAGGCTAAAAAATGAAGACATTCAGAATCTGTGTATTGTGTGATAGACATCTTTGGCATAAAACTTAAAAAAAAACAAAGCCGCCGGGGGCAGCGACCGCTCACCTGAGCTCGCAAACTCCTATGGTGCCCATAAGAAAAAACATTCAGCCTGATAGTATTGATATGTCAGCACCCCATAGCCAAATGAACCAGTTGGAAAACTTGCATCCCCTTGCCAATAACACGTATAATGATTTTGCCAAGTTTAATTAAATTCTGACATCCTTTTTATAAAAAACTAGACACCTCCAGTAGTACTAACATGACCTTTGACCTTCTTATGTGACCTTGACCGCAATTAATATGAGGCACTAACATGTAGCATTTACCATCAAATTAGTCACAAATGGGCCAATAACAACCAAATAAGAAACATTTTAACTTCATTGACCTTTGACCTACATATGTATAAGTGACCTTGCCCCAAATTATTGAGTCACTGTCACAGCATCTACCACCCAAGTTTGGTTAGCAAAGGGTTATAGTTAGAAATTTACCTAGTTTGGCCTCAGGGCCCTGCCCCACTGGGCCCCCAGGGGTGGGCGGGGATCCATTCCAGGAACCCTCTTTCCCCTCCCCCGAGGATCATTCCGCACTACAAGTTGTGGTCTAAATCCATTGATGTGAAGTGGAACTATTCTATAGGCCTACCCCCAAAACTTTTCCACCCCCTTGGGGGCAATACAGGGCCACCCCGTGCAAATTGTCATGAGGACACATGATTCAGCAGCATAATAAGAGGTTCTACCACACAAATGCTAACTAGAAAAACTATTTCTGGATCTAGAGAAGAAGGCCAATACCGAAGCAAAAGAAAAACTGACTTCATTGACCTTTGACCTACAATTGACGCTTTGACCGCAAAAATAACATGAGTCCCTGTTATCCATCTACCACCCAAGTTTGGTTAGCAAATGGGCTTGTGGTTAGAAAGTTACCTAAGTTTGCACCGTATGTGGAACCTGCCCCATGGCCCCGCAGGGGGGCCTGGTGTAACTGCATTCCAGAAACCCTCTTTCCCCATCCACCTGAGATCATTCCACCAAGTGTGACAAATCCTACTGACATGAAGTGAAATTATCCCATAGGCCTACCCCCAAACTTTTCCCCCGCCTGGGGCCAAACAGGGCCACACGCCTGGGCAATTGTCATGAGGAACATTAATTCAGCACATATGAGGTATCTACCACAAAGTGGCTTAACTAAACTAATTTCTGGAT
Organism: Eucidaris tribuloides; assembly: GCA_001188425.1. Taxonomy (NCBI): domain Eukaryota; kingdom Metazoa; phylum Echinodermata; class Echinoidea; order Cidaroida; family Cidaridae; genus Eucidaris; species Eucidaris tribuloides. The sequence continues at coordinate 24,127 of JZLH01S0227501.1, forward strand.
CTAGAGAAGAAGATGTTTGAAAAACTACCTAGTTTTGGCCCTTTAGGGCCCTGCCCCTGGGCCCCCCGCAGGGCCAGGTGGACCAGTTGGGGACACCCTTCAATCCCTACCCCCTAAGGATCATTCCTGCCAAGTTTGGGACAAATCCAATCATGCATTTTGGAAGAAGAAGCTCAAAATGTGTAAAAGTTTACGCACGACGCACGACGAACGACGCACGACGCACACCGCACGACGCAGCGATCTGACGCACGACGGACGACGGACAAAAAGCGATCGCAATAGCTCACTTGAGCCTTTGGCTCAGGTGAGCTAAAAATGAAAGACATTCAGATCTGTTATTGGTGTGATATACCTTTGGGCATAAAACTTAAAAAAAAACAAGAGCCCCGGGGGGCACGACGCCCCCTGAGTTTCCGCAAACTCTCTATGGTGCCCATAGAAAAAACATTCAGCTATATGTATTGATATCTAGGCACCCACATAGCCAAATGAACCAGTTGGAAAACTTTGCATCCCCTTGCCATACACGTATAACTGATTTTGCCAAGTTTAATTAAATTCTGACATCCATTTTTATAAAAACTAGGCACGCCCTAGTATCTTAACATTTGACCTTTGACTAGCTTATGTGACCCTGACCCCAATTTAATATTGAGGTCACTATACAGTAGCAATTACCATCCAAGTTAGATCACAAATGGCCAATAACAACCAAATAAGAAACATTTAACTTCATTTGACCTTTGACCTACATATGTATAATGCTGACCTTTGACCCCCAAATTACATTGAGGTCACTGTCACGCATTCTACCACCCAAGTTTGGTTACAATGGGTTATGGTTAGAAATTTACCTAGTTTGGGCCCTCATGGGCCCCTCCCCCCCTGGGCCCGCCAGGGGGCCTGGTGTACCATTCCAAGGAACCCTCTATCCCCTCCCCTGAGGATCATTCCCACCAAAGTTGGTCTAAATCCATTGATGTGAAGGTGAATTATTCCCATAGGGCCCCATCCCAAACTTTGCCCCTTTAGGGGCCAAACCGGGCCACCCTGTGCATTGTCATGAGAACATTAATTTAGGCACATATAGAGGTATCTACACACAAAGTGGCTTACGCTAAACTATTTCTGGATCTAGAGAAGAAGATGTTAAACTACAACTTTTGGCCCTTTAGGGCCCTGCCCTGGGCCCCAGGGGGCCAGGTTACCATTTGAGGACCCTTGAATCCCCACCCCTAAGGATCATTCCTGGCCAAGTTTGGGCCAAATCCAATCATACATTTTGAAGAAGAAGCTGAAAATGTGTAAAAGTTTACGCACTGACGAACGACGCACGCCACGACGCACGACGCACGACGCACGACGAACGACGCAACGACGGACGACGGACGAAAAAGCATCGCAAATACGCTCATGAGCTTTGGCTCAGGTGAGCTAAAAAACTAAACTAAACTTGGCTTTAAAATAGTTACTTGATAAACGCTTTGAATCGCAAAAGTTTGATAAGAGCTGTTAATTCACAGCTGAATAATCTTTGGACTAAAGCTTACAATCACAGTCCTAACATGTAGATCGATTACAGCACTTGATCCCAGTTACATATTTTGCATATTAAATAGACCTTTGTGAAATTGTATAGCATTTTCAGTGCTGGACACTAGTACATGTAGATTGGCCACCCACCCATGGCGGCATGTATGCATTTTTATTTTTGAAGTAGGGGCCTACATGTACATTACTCAAGAATGCATAACTCCACAATGATGCATATTAAATTCCTCGTAAGCTCTTTGAAAACAAATTTTGACTTTTTAGGCAAACCTGGCTATGCAAATATGTCATTTACCTTTCAATTGGTCTCCACTGTAAGAAACAGGAAATTTGAACAGCACTTACAGTGTTGAGGTCTCGAGACTGGTCTTGGTCTCGAGACAGTCTCGAGACCAGCATGCTCTTTCTTGGTCTCGTGTCTGTCTCGAACCCTCTGGTCTTGGTTCTTGGTCTTGGTCTCGAACCTTCCTGGTCATCGGATTTTTTGGCCGAGACCAGCCCGAGACCAGCAACTTATATAATTTTACATAAAAATCTTTATTGTTGTACGTACATGTACAAACTGCAATTTTGTGCATAGGGCTTTCAAATGTGCAGAGTGCATTCAAACATACAGTGTGTCTCAAAAATAATTGTGCAAGTCAAAAGCACCCTCTTTGGTAATGAAAAAAAAAAACATTTTTAGTGACGTGATGCTTACATCACCATCAAGGGCATAGTCTTACCTTTCAAATGCCGTTTGTTCTGTTCAGTTTGCTTGTTTTAATCCTGAGATATGTTCAATTAACAACGAAAAGGTAAAATCACAAATGTGCCACTTTTACTACAGTCAGTGATAGCATCAGGCCCTCTTCCCATTCAAGTGACACAATTGTGATTCCACCCTTTTGTTGCTTACAAGATATCTCAAGATCAAAACAAGGAATTTGAACAGAACAAACAACAATTTGAGAGCTAAGACTTCGCCCTCGATGTTGACATAAACATGTGTCACAGCAGTATATTCTAACTGTCAAAGAGGGCGCTTTTCACCTGTACAATTTTTTGAGAAGTGCTGCAGCATGTCTCAACAAGAGTGTCGCTGGGGCGAGCACATAATACGCCCGCCTGTAACGTGGAAAATGAAAACATGTCACTGTGACCTTGACCTTTGACCTTTTGACCTCAAAATCGATAGGCTTCCTGGGATCCATGCTAGTATCATACACATTAAATTATATGAGCCTAGGTTAAGTTAAACTGAAGTTATAGCGTTTACAAGGACTTCACAAGGGTAAGATGAAAACATGTCACTGTGACCTTGACCTTTGACCTTTCAACCTCAAAATCAATAGGCTTCCTGGGATCCATGCTAGTACCGTACACACCAAATTATATGAGCCTGGGTTAAGTTAAACTGAAGTTATCGCGTTTACAAGGAAAAGTTAACGGACGGACAGACAGACGGACAGACGGACACCGAGCGTTATACCATAATATGTCCCGTAGCCGGGCGTATAAAAAATTGTGGAAGTAAAAAGTGCCCTCTTTGGCAATTAGAAAATACTTTTGTGACATCATGCTTACATCATCGTCAAGGGCAAAGTCTCAGCTTTCAAATGTTATTTGTTCTGTTCAATTTGCTTGTTTTAATCTCGAGATATCTTGTAAACAACACAAGGGTGAAATCACAATTGAGTCACTTTTACAAGGGAATGCAGTTAAAGTGGCACAATTGTGATTTCACCCTTTCCTATTTAAATTAACATATCTCAAGATAAAGATAAGCAAATTGAACAAAACTAACGGTATTTGAAAGCCAAGACTATGCTCGTGACGTTGATGTAAGCATTATGTCACAAGAGTATTTTCTAATTGCCAAAGAGAGCGGTTTTTACTTGCACAATTTTTTTCGAGACACACTGTAGTTTTAACACAGATCACCACATATATAAGGACCGGCAATGGTGGGTTCTGCTCTGACGCAATATATTCTGGTCGGTCCTCTTATTGAACATGGAGGTAGACATGGTAGAAAACCAAAGAAGTAGTATGGAATGAACATTCAAACATAAAAAAGTAACGGAAGAAAAAAGTAACAAATAAAGACGGAAAGAAAGAAAAACAGAGAGATTGAAAGAACGGAGTCAAACGAAAGATAGAAAACGTAATAGGAAATAATAAAAGAAAGAAGACTGAAAACAAAAGAAAAACAGAAAAAGAAGATTGACATTAAGATAGCAGGAAAACAAATTTTAAAACAGATAGAAAGAAGGAAAAAAGACATCACGAATGAAAGACAGAAAGGAGGAAGGAAAGAAAAAAAAATCGAATGAAGAAGAGAAAAAAAGGAAAAAAGAAAAGAAAAAGACAGGATACAATAAAAGAAAAAGAAAGGAAGACATGGGAAAGACATAGAATGAAAGAAAAATGAATTAAGAATATAAAAGAGTAAAGAATGAACAAAAAAAGACAAATAAAACAGGGAAAAGTCTAGAATGAAAAAAAAAATGAAAGATTGCAAATAGAAAGGAGTAAAACAAGAAAAGAAATAGAATGAATGAAAAGTAGACCAACGTAAGAAAAAGGAAGAAAGATAGAAAGAAGGAGAAATGAATTTAATAAAAAAAGGAAGAAAAGAAAAAAGAGAAAGAAAGATAAAAAAATGAGCAAGAAGAGAGAAAAAGAAAGGATAAAGTAAAGAAAAGGAGAAGAGAAAGAGATATGGGAAAAAGGCAGAAAGAAAGAAAAACCAATAAAGAATAAAAAGTATAAAGAATCAAGAGATTAACAAATAAAAGAAGAAAGAAAGAGAAAAGGGTAGAATTAAATAAAAAGACTACATGAAAGAAATACAAATAAATAGGAATAAAACAGAAAACAGAAAGAAAAAGAATGAATGAAAAAAGTGAGAACAAAGGAAGAAAGATAAAGAAATATAAGAAAATAACAAGAAAATCAAGAATGAATTAAGAAAAACCATTAATGAATGAAAGAAATAAGATTATTAACAACAGTTTATTTTCTTTGTCTGATCTGTATTTCAGTAGCTCAGGCAAATGTGCTCATGGGAAAAAGTATTCTTTTCAATTTAAAATTGTTTCTCAGTCTTTTGTGCAATTTGTAGCTATCATATTGACTCGTATGCCTATTTTGCGTTAAACGTTGGGAGACATTTTACCTGTAAGTGACAAATGAAACAATGAAAATATAATTTTTAATGTTCTTCATTAACTGTTAATTTTATTAAATCTGTAAAAATCGTATTACAGACTGATTGCAATGTGTAAGCAATAGGCAGTTAATGCTGAGTAATAAAGTTGCGTTATCATCAAAATATGTACAAATTAGTGTCAATTGAAAAGCTGGTCTTGGTCTTGTTCTCGGTCTCGGAAAGTGCTGAATTGGTCTTCCGCGTCTCGGACTTCTGGTCTTGGTCTTGGACCTCTTTTTCTTGGTCTTGATCTTGGTCTCGGGGTGTCCTTGGTCTTGGTCTTGGTCCTTGGGTCTCGGATGGGCTGGGTCTTGACTCCACAACACTGGCACTTGTATAACGAATACGGGTGATATCCTGAAACCATACTACATGTATGCTTCCGCAATTGCTCTTTCAGTATTTTGTAGTGCTGAAACGTTTCAGGTTACCAGCAAATAGCGGTATTTACAATTGAACTCTCCGAAGATCACATGGGATTGAAAAAAGTCAATATATACACACCGTAATGTGATCTCACAATCCCAGATGTGTATTTTATAAGTCAAATATCAGACACCCTTTTTGTCCCGACTGTATATGACTGAATTTGAGCCAAATTTATAAATTTGAGTAATACCGATGTTTTTTTTCTGGCTGATTTGGTATAAATGGCATCTACAGAAATGTAGGCCAACTATACAATCAAATATCATGTTATATGTACATGTACATGTACTCTTGAGTAACGTACATTTTGGTGACAGGACCAAGGATGGTTAACTGGAATTCGTGATTTCAATTTTTAATTTAACAATTTTCAAGTAAATGTGCAAAAGTTTTTAATTACAAAGTTTTTTTCAAACATGAAGGGCAATTGTAAAATTTGTTATCCAAAAAATGTTATTAATAAAGTACAGTACACACCCTGACCTGGATCATGTTTTTTGGTATACCCAATAAAAATTGTCTAAAAAAGGAATTATATAACTAAATATAACAAAAAGCTGGACAGCTTAAAGTGCAAGTTTAGTTTTGGCCATTTTTTTATTTGAAAGCAGCCTTTATGCCCAAAGGTCATATCACATTAATAACAGATTCTGAATGTTTTTAGTTTTATTTTTAATTAATTAATGAAAAATCTCGGGGGGGGGGGGTACCCCGAGATTTTCAACTATATTTTACAGTATAGCATCCAAAGCGTTAATAAGGTGTTAAGGTAATCTGAATTATACCTCATCAGAAAGATCAGAGTCTGATTTTTCATTAATTAATTTAAAAAAACTAAAGACATTCAGGATCTGATTTTGGTGTGATAAATGACCTGTGGGCATAAAGCTTTCAACTAAAAAAAAAAAATCGCCAAAACTAAACTTGTCTTTACCTGTAAAAATTTCACAAACTAGTCCTCCTTTGACGTACAATTATTAGCAGAATATGCTGTAAGCATCAAATTTGTTCTGTATCTAATGTATCTGTGGATTCAATTGCTGTAGAAGTGTGTGCATTGTGCACAATTATTCAGTATGCTCACTAAAATACAATTCTGTCTTGAATCTTAAATGGAAATTAGTTTCAGTTGCATTAATGTAGACCTACTAACATGTTTGTGTTATAGTTTCTACAGCATTGATACCTCAAACTACCAACATGTACTCTTCACTATCAGAATCATGTCAAATAAAATTTGTGCATTTTTTTCCCCCACAAATGGGAGCCTTTTGTGCATAATATTTTGTAGATTGTATTTTGTTATAAAAACCTTTCACTTGAATATCCTTTGGTGTGGTGTTTACATGGCAGATGGTTATCCTTGAAATTAAGCGAGGATTTTAAAAATTGATATCCGTTATATGCCTTTGAAATGTCCATCTGTGGGTTAATCGTTATTGCCCTGGTTATTCAATGGATAACAATGGTACAGTGTACACTGTGCCAGTATGACAGTTTACTGTTTTCAAAGGGGACTATTTGCCTGGTCAATATCACAAGTCAATATTGACTGTTCAGACTGGCAGGTTTTTTTTTCGAGCTGACAGAATGCATTTGAACATGTTGTGAATTGGGCAGAGCAAGGGATTTCCCATATGGGGTTCCAAAAGAATTGCGGGGAGTGGGGAAAGATACTTAGATTTGGTTTGGGGGTGTGCAGCTTCAGGGTCAAAACCTATATGCGGTCATTTTGTAAGAAAAGGGTACCCATGTCTTGTCTAAGGGTTTGGAACCAGAATAAATGATACATTTAAAATTTCTCTTCAAAATTGGGACCCACATTCAAAGTTTGCATGGGTTCAGGATTTGCATGGCACAAAATAGCAAAATGAATGAAATCAGCTCAAATTGTTCACAATGTGTAGATTAGTACACCTGTAGAACCTTTGAGTAGAATACATAGTTTTGTTGAAAATCTGGATGGTTAAACTTCAAAATTTGCAAAGTGATGGGCACGTTCCATTATTTCCAAAATTTTCTGATCGGCCGCTAGCCGTAGGTCACGTAGAGTTCAACCATAACCATATCAGTGTACATAGTCACCCACTGACCGTCAGCTGGTTATACGTACCGTGTTCTGCAATTTGAGCAAAATGTAGACTGACGGAAAGAACAATATTCTGGTATAGAGACAGTGATTTTCCGTTTCAAAAAATGGTCTTTTCCGTTTCTGAAAACCTGAAATTCCGTTTCAACTTAAAATGGAAATTCCGTTTTGTCATAGAAAATGTACACAGCACAAACATGAATTCCATTTTGCAAAGGTGAATGAATTCCATGAATTTTCACATGAAAAATGAAGAACCAAACCAGATTTTCCATTTTGATTTACCGGTAAATGGAAAATCACTGTCCCTACACAGGTAGCATACATGTATATCATAATTGTTTTGCTCATAAAACAATAAGTTTGTGACGTATAGCTCTCAAACTTTCAACACACCACTTTACTACCATTTGGTAATCAGAATTAAGGGAAGTGATGGACTTGCAAATCATGAAATCTACCTTTAACTGGGCAGATCAAGAATTTTTCCTATTTTTTTATTTTTAAATTTTTATTATTATTATTACTATTATTTTTTTTTGGGGGGGGGGTTAAAAAGAAGTTGGGGAGAAAGGAGGTATCCTTGTTTTTTACCTAACATGGATTATCCTAAAAACTATTTGAAAAAAAAAGTTATTCATCATTGGATTTCCAACGAGAAAGAATGAGAAGTACAAGGACTAAGGCTTCTAAGCAAAGAAGAAGAAAGAGGAGGAGGAAGGGAGAAGGGGAAGTAGGAGAAGAAGGGGGAAGATGAGGAAAAAAAGAGGGGGAGGCAAGCAAGATATCTTTTTGTACAGGTAATATACCAAGTATGTCCATGTAGCAAGATAATACCTCTGATATTTTTACCAATACCAAAATGTAGATTGCATAGTCATGTTCCAAATGTCTTGCAACCCTTTGACAACGTCCTGTAATCCCATGAACCATGACAGTCAACTCAGGAACAATTCAAAAATTATACAGGATACAATACAATTTTGACTAACAGGAAATGATTGTGTACTAGTGTGTATCATACAGTACATGTACATACCATGTAATGTACATTGTACATAGTGTGGTGTACTCTTTTATGTTTTTTTTTCATATGCCATTTCGAAGTCTACTGTACCAATCTAAAAAAATTGGTAACAAATTAACAGGAAGTTCTTTTCTTTTTTGTTCACGACTTTAAAGGTTGCCATTCCTTCCACTGCCATGTATAATCACTGCAGAGCTTTGTATTTTTTGTCCAATATTTCTATCAAGTATTGTCAGGTTATTTTTTTTGACTAATTATTCATCATGCAGTGAAGTACAGAATATGGGCAATGTGTGTTAATTACATAACACTAATAAACCGCCTTCAACTGGTTAACATTACAATCTGACTGAATTTTATGTACAGTTCTGCAACAGGATTAGTGTATCGAGTTGTAATCAATTCTAAATGTTGTTCCTCTTCCTCTTTATAAATTTTGGCTGGACATGTAATTTACTTGTTTACAACATTTTGAAATGTACAAAATTGTTAAATAATTGTTTATTCCGCTATAAATTGGGAAAACGATGCCTTTAAAGCCCAATGGTTGATCAGACAACTTTTTTGTCAACCTTTCACAAAGTATGTCTATTGTCACCCATGTAACAACATCAAGCTACTAAAAATTGGTTATATACATGTAGCACTTGACAAATTGTAATGTTTAAATTATCGGAGAGCAGGTAGCAGTATCACCTATAAAAAATATCCCCCCTCCCCTACGACATTTTACCTTTTGAGCATGTGTAGTTTACCAAAAACTTTCATTTTTTACCATTTACTAAAAATATACTTAGACTTTAATACTCAGTCAATCCTTCACAAAAATAATCAAATTGATATGTATGCCGGAAGTATATATTTTAGAAGTGTAGGCCATCATAACACGAGCCCAACAAACCTACAAACAACAGACTTTATACACACTGTAGTCTGTACAGCGTGTTTGTGTTTTCTTTTTCTGCAGCTGTATCCACACTACAGGTCAACCTAGTCTGGCTTCCAGACATAAAACATTTGTCCTACATGTATAGAGAAATTATCATCAAGTACATGTAACTGCCTTGAACTAAGACTAGTGTGGTGAGGTCCTGTTCATCATCGACTAAAGCAGAACATGGACGAGAGTGAAGGAGGTGGACAAAAATTCAGAGAGTGACTGTACTTGTACTCTGGGGGAAAAAGTTTACAGGGTCTGGAACAGAGACTATGTCAAACCTATCAACCAATGTCCATTCTTCCTGATCTTGGGCACACACCATGACACACCTCCCAAACATTACCATATTAGGAAGCCACATGCCCTAATAAGGAACATGTGTTCAAACAACTTACTCATGCACAACATGAGTCTCTGTAAATGGTGAGAGTCAAGTATCTCTGGTTAACAATTCAATGGGTGTATAACAGCATGAGGTGTAAAGTCACAATTGTGGGGCACTAGCCAGTATATTTCACGTATACAAAATGTGTAGGCCTACATGTACACTGTACGTACATGTACAGTACACAATGCAAATGTCCATTATACAGTGTACAAATTCCGCACTATTATTTCAAGCATTTGCAAAACTGGTAATCTTACAGCATGACCAGGGCTCGACAAACCTGGGTGCCCGAGTGCCGGGGCACCTGAAAATTGCAGTCAAGCACTCAGAAAAAAAAAGATTGGGCAGTGCATTTTTTGGCAATTTGATCAATTGACAAAAACAACTTGTGTCTAGGTCATCGGGCATTTGGATTTTATTGTCGGGCATTTACAGTTAAAAAAAAGTTTTTGTCGAAAAACAGGCAGTACGGGGGAGGAGTTCTTTGGGCACCAACCCAGGAAGAAAGATTATGCTGAATTTCATAGAAATTATTTTAAGTGTCTGATAGAGATGCAACTGAGAAGGTTTTATTTCTAAATTTTCCATAATACAATTGAATAATGTTTCAGTCAAAAACAATGAAGTACAGATGATCCTTTATGCTACCAATGTCTCTGGTAATGTGTAAAAATTAACCCCTCAAAAATTGTAGTTCAAAACGATCCTGAAGTGCTTATAAAAAGTGAAATCCAATAAACCACCACTCTACCGTTTTCTACCAAAAATTTCTTTGTCAAAGACCTTTTCTCAACCAGAGATAAAGTCATGTGATATTCATTTTTGGCCAATGACATCATGACTATTTATAAAATTTGTTCACACGAACAGTATCATGTAGGCAGATATTACAGTTTGGCAATTTTTCAAATGGTACTTCCCCAATGTTAAAGGTATTGGCTAACATTTACCACAGTCAAAAAAATCTTAGCTACATTCATAATTCCCCATGCTACTATTGTCTTTGATAAGGTCTAAAAATGACACCCTGAAAAAAATTGTATTTCAAAATGATTATCTAGTGCTTTAAAAAAGTGAAAATCGTAAGTTGATCAGATTCACCTTCCCATTTTTTCCCATAGACTTACTGTGTGTACACCTAGGCTATTTAAACTCGCCCCGAGTTTTAATTGTTTATTGCCATTGGCAGTGTAACTTTCCAAACTTTTTTATCGAGAGTGTTTATTTGTCCATATGAACACTACTATGTAGTTCAGATACCAAAATTTGACAACTTTTTAAATTGAAGCTCCACAATGTTAGCCTATCACTTTAAATAATGTCTTCTATGAAAAAGAGATTCTCCCAATTGTTATGTTCGCTCTGAACCCCCTGAAATGATTGATCAAAATGTTTGTGACTGTCAGCGTGTTTCTATTGAAGCTAGTTTTCCGGAATGAACCAGCTAATTAGTAGAAGAGCCCAATATAAACAGACCTTCTCCGTCATTAGTCGTCTTTTTAGCGAAGAAAGTTTAGCCGCTAATTATTCTTCTTTTTGTAGGATAATAGCGGAGAGCTATACCGTAAGATACATGTACCGTAAGACGTCTATTCAGAAATTAGAAACAGCCGGTTGCGGTATGACCTCGGTCGCCTACAATACCTTGCGGCAACCCAGGTTAACGGACTCTTAGCCGGTAATCGTACGATCCCGGTACGATCAATCGAACTTTGCGGAAAATGCAATCCAATAGAAATGCACTGCTCTCCGCTTATTATCCAGTTAAACTTTAACCAGATAAATACGGCATGCTCAATAGAAACATGCTGTGTGTCAAAGTCATTCCTCTTTGGGAGGGATTGAACAAAATTAGTAATAATGTTTAGCCAGGTGAAAAATGTGTTGTTTTCTACATTCAAAGGTCCTATTAGTGATAAAAAAATTGACATTTTGAATGATGCACATTACACAAGTAACGAAAATGTCTAGACAGCTCTGGCCATACCAGACAGTCAGCAATGCAAAAGTAACAATAAAAATCGCAGTTGGATGAAGCTCTCCTTTATAGGCTACATGCATTCAGAACAAAATCACAATTCACTGACCCCATGAATGCCACCTTACCTTTAAAATAATACAAAATTTAGTTTCTTTTAAAAGGAAGTTCATTGAAGTATAATACAGTATATGTTGGATCAGAATCAGATACACTGATATTGAATAGCATACATATTTTTCAAAAACCCGACAGCAATAAACAGTAAACACTTCCTCTGGCAGGAGAGTATACTGTAGTGTTTCACTATACTACATGTATATTTTATCAATAACTACAAAAGTTTAGTACACCCCCCCCCAAAA
>JZLH01S0227502.1:0-10299 GCA_001188425.1 Eucidaris tribuloides
ATTTTTTGCTCTAGAACCGCGCCTGTTTCAACTTTTATAATTTTCAACAGATTTTCATGAGATTTGGTAGGAAGGTAAAAGGTATCAGAATAGAGCCCAAGGTCGAGTTCGGTGTGCATGTGTAGCTCAGAGGTCAAAGGTCATAGCCCCAAAAGCTAACTGGTTACCGTTCGATAACTTTAGTAATTTTCAACAGATTTTCATGAGATTTGGTGTGTAGGTACATAATATCAAAATATAGCCCATGTCCGATTTCAGAGTGTGCAGCTCAAAGGTCAAAGTTCATGGCTTAGTAAATGTAAAAAAGGTCGTAATTGTGCATATCTGAAAAATATGGTTTCCCTTTCATAACTTTAGTGATTTTCATGATAGTGGGTAATATGAAGGTACATAGTATTGGAATACAGCCTGTATGATGTTGGATTATGTAGGCCAAGAGGCAAAGTTTACAGTTAGGCTATTTGTACCCTGCGAGGGGATGCTAGGCTTTGCGTTGTCCTTGTTACATATATATCAATTCCATTTGACCGTAGAATCACTGGTCACAATAATGATTTTCGTCGCTTATTCGGCAGAAGGGCCCTATAGCAAATGTTCCCGGAAGAAGGGTGTTAACCTTTAGTTGCCTATAACTTGAAAAAACATTGGTTCTTTTCACATGAAATCAAAGTAGTGCGACATTTTTAGATCCTTTCTGTGTAAAAATCAAATAACACAATATTTCCGGAATTAAAGAAACTACTGTTAACGCCCTTCTGCCGGGAACATTTGCTACTACCTTCCGCCGAACGAGCGGTCCAGCGGTTCATACCTGTTGCGGGAGGCGGCCGCTTTTCACAATAATTAGCGGTTTTTCGCATTGCAATTAATGATTTTTTTTTTTTTTTATTAATGAAATTTTGATTTCTTTTTTATATACATTTTATATATGGTCATGTGTCGTATGGTGGGACCCCTTTGCGTTACAGGCACCAAAATTATTAATTTTGTCACTTCTTGCATTTAAACCAATATAACTCAAAAAGTACTTATCAGAAACCAACAAAAGTATATATTTTCTGAAAGCTTATACTTCAGAGAATCTCAATCAGCCAAGGTCAAGTTGCTATACAGGGTGTGTAAAAAAAAATTAAAGGGTAATATCACAATAAAGTATAATTTTGTGATATTGATGACAACTCATTACACTTGTCAGTATTAAATCATGGCCCAAAATTAGTGTTATGTTGTGAAAAAGCACACTTTCAGCTTTAAGAAAATGTATGGTTTTACTACTTTTTGATTTTCAGATGGAGTGATACAGGCTGTGACAAAATATGTTTAAAATTGTGTTGCAATTTGTTACAAAAACATTAATTACACTAATTAAACAAACAATTTATTAAACCTAAGTGACAAATTTGAGAGATTAAATAGTAGATTGTTTAATAAATGGATCAGTAAAGTGTATTTAAAAATTTCAACCAAAATGTAGCCCTGAAGTGAACATACTTGTGTGTCCTTACATGCAGTACTATCATGCTTCATAACGTGTACAAGTCAATGGCAAGCACAAGCTAAAACCCGGGGCAGTGGGAAATGGTGTTCACTTTTTTTGGAAAACGGATTCTAGAGTAAAATTGCACGTAGAATACGCTGGTGCCGACCGATTTTTGAAAATCGGTGCCCAAAGTGCCCATTTGGGACCTTAAATGGGCCCAAACTATTTTATGGGCATTTTGGTCAATTTTACATTCAAAAATACTTTGTTTCCACACGAAATATATGCTTTACACCTACGAGACATACTCTATGAATTTAAAGTCATGAAATTTACCCCAGGCCCGTAAATTGCCCAAAAAGGGCCCATTGGCCCATGATATGTACATTTGCGGAATTTGTGTATTTTGTCCAACGTAATTGCTTTATAAAGACAAATGTGGGTCATAGAATTTGTTGGGTGGGCATGATTTAACTTTTGCGTGAGAAATAACTATTTATATAGTGGGCTAAGGCCCTGTTCTGGGCCTTTTTGGGCCCATGTCAAGAAAATGCATTTACAGCGCCTTTTTATTGTTTTTGAAGTGCCCCAAATTATAAATCACATGCGTCCAATCACTCACTGTCAATAGGTCTGATAATATCTACCACTTGGGGATAAACAATGGGCCAAATTGGCCCAATGGACCTATTTTGGGCCATTTTGGGCCCATTTCATAAAAAATGGCTTACCAATATAACTAAAGCTTTTTAAAGTGGGCCAAATTGTCACTTCATAATCACCGATAACCTATAGTAAACACTTAATACTATTATTTTACAACTGGGCACGCAAATGGGCCCCAAAGGGCCAAAGTACGTTTGCAGGGCCAAAATCGGGCCATTAATAAAACTGCATATAACTACAAGTAAAGGACCGTTTTTAACCAAACAAACTGCGAATTATAGGTTTAGAGGGGTGCTGATTTCATTAAAATTAGCCTTATTTGCAAGAAATGAATATTTGTGACAGAACTTTCAGTTATATTCACACAAACTTAGTGTTTACTACCGTAGAGTGTAGGCTTACTTTTAACATTAAGTACACAATGCATTAGGGCTGGTTAGTTAATTTGTCTTGTGTAATCGTCTGTTTACAATAGAATAACTAATGTGTAATAATATGGTTCACCAATTTATTACCAAAATGAAGGTATCAGTGATCTAATTCTCCAAATCACATGTACCCGATATGGCAGATACTAAATATCAACATCCACAGACGTTTTACTGGGTTGCTATTGCTTTAACCGTCCGTTGTGCGTTGTTCGTCGTACGTAAATATTTTTATCGTCCTCTTTAAAACACACATTTGGATTTCGCCCAAACGTGACAGGAATGAATCTTAGGGATGGGAATTCAAGGCCCCTCAATTTGTACATCTGTACCCCGGAAGCAGTGGGCAGGGCCCCAAATGGCCAAAAGTCGGTTATAACATCGTCTTCTCTAGATCTAGAAATATAGGCAATTCACTTTGTGTGTAGATAAGCCCCATTTAGCCCCTGAAGGGGGTGGCAGGTTGGGCGAGGGCCCTGGAGGGCCCAAGCATGCAGATAAGTCTCATTGTCACTTTCTGCTTTCAAAAACATGATTTGATTAATTTCAAGCTTAGCAGAAATTATCCTTATATTGGATATTCAACGGCCTTCACGTGGTATACCTGTTACCCCCCCCCCCGGGGGCCTGGAGCAGGGCCCCAAAAGTTCAAAGCAAGGTAATTTTCAGGAATTGTTTAGCTAATTCACTTTGTGTGAACATAAATCTATGGTATTGCATATACTAGCATTGAATAATTGTTTCTCATGACAATGCCCGAGGTGACCCTGTTGCCCCTTATTGGGTGCCTGTGAAGATACACGTAATTCACATTTTCACCTTCTTCTTTCAAATCTGGTGGAAATGACCATTGAAGGAAGGGTTTCGGTGTTCTCCAAATGGTGGGGGGCACAGTTCAGAGATTATCTGACAGTGCAAGAATCATCTGTTTGGGAAGGGAATGCATTTTTTAATGTTATATTTGGCCCCATGGTATTGTTGCCTAGATATTGGCCTAAAAGTGTATGTGCAATTTATCATATGCTCTCTACGGGCGCCTTCAGAGACTGCGTTTAGGCCAAACATTGCAGGTTAAGTTGTGAATTGCACAGGGTTTTAGTTCTCGGAGGTCAATATCTAGGCAGCAATAGGGGCACATATAACATGTTAAACATGTACAAAAAAAAATGTGGCATTCCCTTCCCATACAGAGATTCTGCCACAGTCAGTTAATCTCTAAACTGCCCCCCCCCCCATCGCAATGGACTTGGGCCATGTATACAATTTGATGAACACTAAATCCCCCCCCCCCAAGAATCATTTCTAACAAATCTGGTCTAAATCCAGTCATGTTTTTAGCTCACCTTAACCTTTTGCTCAAGTGAGCTATTGTGATCGCTTTACGTCCATTGCGCGTCGTGCGTAATCTTTTACACATCATCTTCTTCTTTAAAACGCATGATTGGATTTAGCCCAAACTAGGCAGGAATGATCCTTAGGGGGTTGGAGTTGAGGGGTCCTCATATGGTTCACCTGCCACGCCCTCCCCCTCTCCCGGACCAGGATCAGGGCCTTAAAGGGCCACAATCTTCTCTACATCCAGAAATATAGTTTAGCTAAGTAACTTTGGGTGTAGATTATGTGGTGAATTATTGTTCCCCATGACAATGCCCAGCATGGCCCCATTTGACCCCTGAGGGGGGGGGGGAGTGGGCAACATGTTGGGGGAGGGCCCTATAGGAATAATTCACATTTACATCATTTTCTTTCAAATCAATGCATGTATACCAAACTTGGTAGGAATGATCCTTAGAGGGAGGGGATTGAGGTTTCCTGAAATGGCACACATTGTGCCATGGGGGCCCAGGGAGCAGGGCCCATAAGGGCCAAAACTAGGTAAATTTCTAACCACAATCCCATTTGTAACCAAAGTTGGATAGTAGATGGTTAACAGGGAATTCCGTATCACCTTGTTTTGTTTAAAAATGGATTTTGGAATCTAACTAAACATGGCAAAATCAGCTATATGGCAAGGGGATGTATTGTTAACTGGTTCATGTTGGTGCCTAGATATCAGGCTCCAAAGGACGAAACTATGCATAATTTATGGGGGGTTTTCTGTGCATGGGCACTACAGACAGTTTTCGAGACCTCGGGTGAGCGTTGTGCCCCCGGGGCTCTTGTTGAAAGGAGGTGAAAATGTGAATTATATTCACAGACACCCTATCAGGGGCAAAAGAGGGCCACCCTGGACATTATCATGAGAAAACAATATTATGTAATACAATAGATTTATGTTCAAGTATCTGGAGCCCATGTGGGCCACGGGGCCCATTTCGGCCCGTATAGGATCCATATGGGCTTTGCACCATACAGACCGTACATACATGTATGGACCATGTGGGTTTCATGTGGGCTTAACATGGGCTACCCATATGGGCTTCATACAGGCTGCCCATATGGGGCCCATATCAGCTACATAATATGGGTTCCATATTGGCAGCCTATGTTGAGCCCACATAAAACCCACATGGCCCATATAGACCCCAGACGGTCTGTACTGTGCAAAAACCATATGGGTCCCATATGGGCAGCCCATGTTGAGCCCACATAAAACCCATATAAAACCTACATACACACACACACACATAAAAATGCATGGCCCATATCTACAGCCCATATTAAGCCCACGTTGAATTCATGGGTAATAATTTTACCTAATTCCTACCTAATCATGATTATTATTATGATTATTAATCCTATCATTCCTAATCCGGCCTATCCTAACCCTATACTTTCACCTTAGCAATCACTGACTACCAAACCACCCTACAATTCAACTTGTATTTATAACACATTATTTGTGTGCAATATAAGTCATGGTTACTTGCAAGAAATGCAAATAGCTGAGCTGGTTCTGCTAAATTTGTAATTAGCTTCAATTATCTTTTTTTTTTATATTTCTTGCTGTATATATTCACATTTTGATTACAATTACAATTACAATTACAGTTCTAATTAGCACGATGGGGTCACATAATTACATAAAACAATGCAGTGACTAATGCCAATTCCTCTCTGATGGATAAGTTGATTAGTTCATGAATATTCATAAGTCACAGGTCACGCGGGATACATGTAGAACCCATCTGGGCCCAGCGAATTTAAAAAATATGTTATCATCCATCATATAGCACACATCGAATCCACATGGGACAGAGAGTGAAAAAATAAGGGGGAACATGGGAAAGGGAACGGAAAACAAGAATAGAGAGAAAAGAGACTTAGGGGTAGGGCCTATACACTGCTTCAGGCCCCGGGGGAGCAGGTATACCACGTGAGGGCCGTTGAATATCCAATATAAGGATAATTTCTGCCAAGTTTAATATTAATCAAATCATGTTTTTGAAAGCAGAAAGTGACAATGAGACTTATCACCTTGGGCCTTACAGGGCCCTCGCCCAATCTGCCGGCCCCTTTGGGGCCAAATGGGGCTTATCTACTCACAAAGTGAATTACCTATATTTCTAGATCTAGAGAAGACGAAGTTCGAAAATAACCTACTTTTGGCCATTAAGGGCCCTGCCCACTGCTTCCGGGGTCCAGGTGTACAAATTGAGGACCCTTGAGTTCCCACCCCTAGGATTTATTCCTAGTTTATTCCTAAGTTTGGGCTAAATCCAATTCTGTGTTTTAAAGAGGACGATAAAAATATTTACGTACGACGATCGACGCACAACGGACGGAGCAATAGCAAGTAGCAACCCAGTAAAAAGTCCAGGATGTGGATGTTGATATTTAGTATCTGCCATATCGGGTACATGTGATTTGGAGAATTAAATCGCTGATACCTTCATTTTGGTAATAAATTGGTGAACCATATTATTACACATTAGTTATTCTATTGTAAACAGATGCTTACACAAGACAAATTAACTAAAAAGCCCTAATGCATTATGTACTTAATGTTAAAAGTAAGCCTACACTCTACGGTAGTAAACACTAAGTTTTTGTGTGAATATAACTGAAAGTTCTGTCACAAATATTCATTTCTTGCAAATAAGGCTACTTTTAATGAAATCAGCACCCCTCTAAACCTATAATTCGAAGTTTGTTTGGTTAAAAACGGTCCATTACTTGTAGTTATATGCAGTTTTATTAATGGCCCGATTTTGGCCCTGCAATCGTACTTTGGCCCTTTGGGGCCCATTTGCGTGCCCAGTTGTAAAATATTAGTATTACCTGTTTACAATAGGTTATCAGTGATTATTAGGTGACAATTTGGCCCACTTCAAAAAGCTTTAGTTATATTGTTAAGCCATTTTTATGAAATGGGCCCAAAATGGCCCAAAATTGGTCCATTGGGCCAATTTGGCCCATTGTTCATCCCCAACTGGTAGATATTATCAGACCTATTGACACTGAGTGATTGGACGCATGTGATTTATAATTTAGGGCACTTCAAAAACAATAAAAAGACGTTGTAAATGCATTTTCTTGACATGGGCCCAAAAAGACCCAGAACAGGGCCCTGGCCCACTTTATAAATAGTTATTTCTCATGCAAAAGTTAAATCATGGCCTACCAACAAGTGCTATGACCCACATTTGTCATTATAAAGCAATTACGTTTGACAAAATACACAAATTCCGCAAATGTACATACCATGGGCCAATGGGCCCTCTTTGGGCAATTTACGGGCCTGGGGTCAATTTCATGACTTTAAATTCTTAGAGTATGTCTTGTAGGTGTAAAGCATATATTTCGTGTGGAAACAAAGTATTTTTGACTGTAAAATTGACCAAAATGCCCATAAAATGGTTTGGGCCCATTTAAGGTCCCAAATGGGCACTTTGGGCACTGATTTTCAAAAATCGGTCGGCACCAGCGTATTCTACGTCCAATTTTACCCTAGAATCCGTTTTCCAAAAAAAGTGAACACCATTTCCCACTGCCCCGGGTTTTTGAGCCCAACTATAAGTAATTAATGACCTAGAAGACAATTAATTTAATTTTACTTTTGAGAATTGTGAAGTACAACATGTGTCAAGTTAGTCAGATGCATCATAACTCCAAGATAGCTTATCTGCTGCAAATAGTAGGAAAAACCAAAGAGTACAGGTGAATTTGCAATTTCTCCATAGAGATTGTACACACTCCTCCGCTTATCCTCCTCCGCTTATCCACCAGATTTACCCTCGTTAACATTTTTGCATTTGTCACTAATTAAACAAAGTGTAATGCAAGGTTGCTTATCAGATTTTAAAAGCAGGGTAATTTTGCTGCAGAATGAGCCCAAATTCATCATAATTTGATAAAGGATAGCTCTGATGCATCAAGTTCAATTAAGAAGAGGACTGAAAAATGTAACGCCACCAGGTATTTGGGGTCCCGCCATACGACACATGACCATTTTGTCCTCCCTGAAAATTACCCTGGCGCCGCCCCTGTGTGCCAGCCATAAGTCACGGGCAGCGCCACAGCGGAGGGGGGGGGCAAGGGGCAGAGGGGTGGCTGCCCCGTAAAATTGTCAAAAATATGAAATTCATGGGGTTTTCACGAAATTTTGGCCTGTTTGACATTGTCGCCGCCCCCTATTGGTTTTCGCCCTCCCAATGATTTTACCCTGGCACCGCCCCTGCCAGCCATGTCTCTTCGTTGCCCCCGGCCCCGGCCCGATGAACTGCTTGCATGCAAGGAAACTATCGTCCGCTGAATACGAGGTTGTGATCCACGCGCTTGTTCCAAACTTTGTATGCTGGGAATGGATCCGGATACGAGGTAACGTTACTATACTAGCGGCGTTAAGCGTTGTTGATAAACTTTGATTTTGATCAGATTGAATGTTTTGAATGCAAACATTTCTCATGGCCAGGATATCCAAAGACTTGGTTTTTAATTCGCTGGATTGGCTTGGTAATGTGGAGCAGTATATTCGCGATGTGGTCCTGTGGACAGGTGGATGTTCGTGAATGCAGCTGCAGTTGTAAATGGAGTGGGCGTGCGCTGGTCAAAAGGAAAGCCGTAGTCTCCGGCGACATGACCGGTGGAGGATGCCTGAGGTGGAGCTGAGACGAGCTGCATGCCTGTGCAGTGTCTGTACATGGCATATAACAGTTCTCTACCGACTTAGCTTGCAATGGATTGGCTTGGTATGGTGCACGGGTGTATCCAGGATTTTTTCTGGGTGGGTCGTTATCGTTATCTGAATCTGAAATAAACAGCAAGATTTGATCTAAGTGTCTTAGTCATTGTGAAAAGGACCAAACACCTACCAAAAAAATGTCTTTTGAGGAATTTAACTGGGGGGGGGGGGAAATGTGTGTGTGTGGTGGGGGGGAGAGGGAGTTGAGTATATGACTCTACTCGACCCTCCCCCCCCAACCTTGCATGCACCCTGTCTGTTGCGTTGCTACATGTACGTTAGTCCAATTAATGTGACCCCATCACAGATTCTCACTTTTTTTTTGACAAGGGTAGATCTAAGTAATAGCTGACTCTGTCATGTTTGTCATCTTTTTTTTTTGGGGGGGGGGTTGGTTCCAGACGATAGTAAAAAACTGAATAGGGGGGGGGGTTGGTTCCAGACGATAGTGAAAAACTGAATGGGGGGGGGACTTGTCGCACAGTAATGTAAAATGTAAGTAATCCCGTCAATATTTACAACAAAAAATGCACAAACCTTGGTTTATTGGGATACGGAGAAGCACAGGAAATTGTGATATGATTTCTGTTATTAAAATTGAAGGCTACAGGACTGATAAATGAGATTTTTATGGAGCTGTTTTCTATTTTGGTTAAATGCCCAAAGCCATAGGTGTCTGCAGGATTTTGCAAGGGGGGGGTGTTCATCCATGGCCAAATCATAGGACCAAACCTTTTCCCGGGCATTGGGGGGGGGGGTAGTGACGTGTAATTTTTCATTTCAAATCCCAGGTCCAATGGTGTCCTACAGCTAACACTTCCACAGCATGAAAGGGGAGTGTGTTGGGGTGTCAAACACCCAAAACATCCCCTTGGTATACTTATACTCAAGGCACTACCTATACTTTTCCAAGACTAGGCATACACCTGTTGATGCTGAAAATCTGATTCAAGCCTTTGCAAACGCAAGATAAAAATGTACAAGTATGTATGGAGTTTTGTGGTAATGGCACACACAAGGCTAAATTCAGGGAGGGATGCTGTTAGGTCCACCCCCCCCCACCAGGAAAAAAATGGTTGTTGTACGTGTACTGCAAATGCCCTTTGTAAAACGTGGTGATCGGTCAGATTTTTTTATTTTTATTTTTTGACTGTACAGTTGCATCCCTGCATTACAAAGTTCGTATTGAATATGAAACTGGACGTTGTAGACAGGTTGCTGTCAGAACATAATTCTTCTGTGTATCAGACACGCTATTATCTTTTTCAGCTTTTCTATGCAAGTTTTGCCATGTGTTTGGTTATGAATTAAAAGAAATAGGTCGACCCCATTTCATCGGGTCAGTCTGTCGAGTACAACCAATTTTTTTTTTTGGGGGGGAGGCCTTTATTAGGAACCTTTTCAGGTCATATCTGTTGACAGATCCTCAAGCTTGGCTAAAAATTGTACTTTTTTGTTCAAGAAATACAGCTAAATGTGTTAAAATTGTAATTGTCACTGTCTTCTGATTTTTACTTGCAGGTGGTACTCAACTCAGAGTCTTGAAATGCTTCACTACAGCGTCCAATTCCGTCATGGCCCCCGAGAGTTACTGCACAGGT
>JZLH01S0227502.1:16109-27506 GCA_001188425.1 Eucidaris tribuloides
GGGCTTGGCAACAGGTTTCCAAACTTAATTCACTTGTGACATAAGTAAATCTGTAGGATTGTTCAATTAATTGTAGTATTTGTCATGTATTATACCCCCTAAATTTCAGTTAAAGATAGAGTACAGGATTGGCACGCCAGAAAACGGCAAAATGAATGAAATCAGCTCAAATTGTTCACAATGTGAAGATTAGTATAAATAAACACCTGTCGTAGAACCTTTGGGTAGAACACATAGTTTTGTTGAAAATTTGGATGGTTAAATTTCAAAATTTGCACAGTGACAAGCATGTTCTGTTCCTAAATTGTCTAACGGCCGCTAGCCGAAGGACACGCAGAGTTCACCACTTAACCACTACGCTGTGCGAATGTATACATAATCGTGTTCTGCAATTTGAGCAAAATTTAAACTCACAGAAAGAACAAAATTCTGGTAGTATATTGTTATTAGTTTTTCTCATAAAACAAAAGTTTGTGAGGTATGGATCTCAAACTTTCAACGCACCATTTGTTAAGTACTTTACTACCGTTAGGTAATCATAATAAGGGGAAGTGATGAACTTGCAAATCCTGAAATCTATCTCTAAAAGTCCCTGCCGAATGAAAGCAGACTATGAAACTGACTCTACTTGTGTGTGTTTCTTAACTTTGTGTGTATCAGTTTACCGATAATGTAAGATTTGCCAATTCTCCTGTTTTCTGAATCGACTTTGTTTTGGATTGTATTTGAAGAGTATAGAATAAGAAGTACTTAAGTCACATTTTGACAAAATTGAGTTAGTGATTGTCTTGAAGTTGTTACATGCTGGGATTTTTTTTGACAAAATTTTAGTCAAGTTGACTCTTCCCTAGTAGGGGTCAGGGGAGGGGTCAACCAGGTCAAGTTTTTAACTTGGTCTAATTTCTTCAAAATGTATCTCAAATTACTCGACTAGTTACAAGGATTAAGAAGATATATAATTTTAAATCATGTATTTTGTGCTTTGTTGATGAGATATGCGGTCACTTCAGGTCAACTTTAAAACAACGTCCAAATTTCACAAACTGCATATCAAATTGTCCATCTTATGGAGGACATTCCAAAAATATATACAATTAAGTGTTTTTGACATTCATTTAATTGAGAAATGCATTTGTTTTGCTGAGACCTTTGTTTTTAGAAGAAGTACTTAAGTCCACGATATTGATGATTGATTATTGGAGATCAACAAGTGTGACAATGCTTGTTTTTGTCCTACATATTCATCTTTTATTGTGTCATTAAACTTCACCAAGTTTGGATGTACAACTTTGATCTGTAGACAAATTTGAAAAATTTGAGCCTTTGTTTCTCAAAAGTAGTATTATGTGACTTCAGTACTTATTCTATACTCTTCATTTTTTCATCGGGCTAGGTGAAGATTCTACATGGAAGTTTGAAACCAATTAACTCTTTTCATGCCATAGAAATGACAGCTCTATGGACACTGTATGTGTTGTCTGGTGCATATTTGCAACTTTGGCATGTTTGGTGTTACTTATGCTTATTGAACAAATTCAACGTCACACACACACAAATTTATTCTCTATTTCTCAAATTTTGATTATGTTTGTTTTATGTGATAGGGCTTGATGGGGCTTCAAAAGTTTTACATCAAATTTGAAATTAGGCAATTATGCTAACTTATTCAAAATCACCCAAGCTCACTCAAATTGCAAAGTTTCTATACTTTGTGATTATCAGAACCCTCACTAATTATAACAGTAATAAAAAAAACACATAAAATCCATATGTTCCTTTCTATTTTCCAGCCTGCTACGAGTTCATAGATCTAACAGGACTCATCAACAGTGCCAGTACTGGCAGGCCACTGCCACAAGAGGGCTTCCTATCCTCGGTCAACTTCCCAAATGCATATCCCGATAACCAGCACTGCGAATACATCCTGCACGCCAACCCTGAACACAGGATCGTCTTGTACTTTGATTCCTTTGAGTTGGAACCAGGTCCAAACTGTGACGCTGATTACGTCAAGGTGAGCTGGCGTCCAATTCTAATTCTTGCTTTAGTTAATGTCTGGCAATACCAGCTATTAATATGGACGTTTTTCTTTGAAAGTACGTAGATGTCCTGAGAGACTGTGAATTCCTCATTTGGTGCTGTGAACATGTATTATAACGTTTGGGTTTATACTGCCCATGTGCATGTAGTCAATGAAAGTCTTCATGATCTCACACAGTTCTTTAAAATGTAATCTGAAAGAGTGTGCAGGTTTATTTTCCATTTTAATGAAATGAGTTTCTTTTTTAAAAGTCATGCTTTGCATGTACAGTAGTGTTTGCAGAAATTAAACTGAGTGCAGTATATCTCATTCACTGAAAGTGAGCGTACCAGAAATATATTGTGGGTGTCTTATCAGTAGCTGAAGTTACTTGATATCACCATATGCGATAGCAAGAATTCATTTGATCATTAACCTGCTTCTGCTTGGGGATGGGGTGGGGGGGGGAGGTAATTAAAATGACAATAGCTCTACTTCTGGCTGACTTCAGCATGTTAATCTTATGTTAATGAGAAGCTTCAAAGAAGTACCCAGCCCTAGAACAACATACTTCTGAATGTAATGGGCCATTTTCGCAATATATTCCAATTTATAGATGTTTCATTCCCCAAGAATATAGAGAGTTATTCGATAAACTTGTTCCTTTTAAATGAACTTCAATCACTGGAATCCAGTTTGCATATATTGTTACTATGTCGGTCAAGCTTCGGACAAGCCTTTGGGTTGTCAAGAACAAATTTTGTTTGAAAGGTAAGCATGAAATTTGAGTATGTTATGAAAATGGCCTATTGAGCTAAGTCTGGGGAAGGGGTGAGACACCAATATTTCATGTGTGTTTTGGCTTTTACACATTATACCGTTTAGGTGGAAGACTTGTACAGTCGACGCAACAATGTGTACTGTGGCAAGCATCATCCATTTTCGTGGTTGTCAGACAGCAACGAGGTTTGGATCACGTTCAGGACCAACAGCAGACAAGTCTACTCTGGGTTCTTGATGGCCTACGAACTCATGGACAGGGAGACAGGTAAATAGCAGTCATGTATCCGAGGCCGGCCTCGGGGCCATTTTCTGGTGGCCTTGGTTATGGTCTCGGACCAAGTCACCTGTAAAAACCCTATGGAAAAGTTGTGTTTTGGGGCGGTCTCGATCCGAGTCACCTGTACAAACCGTATGGAAAGGTTGTATTTTGGGGCGGTCTCAGTCTCGGAACCCGTGGTCTCGGATACAACACTGGTACATAGACAGATGTATGCATGACATATACTCCAGTAATAAATTGCTGCGGCGTCAAATTCTACTGTTGAACCGGAGTCAAACGCTGACCCTTATCCATAAATCTGATCCTCACTATAACCCAAACCAAAAACCTTATGACAGCCATATCTCTTTGTCTTCAGAGATATGATTGCCAGAGTAGTTGTCGCCAGAGTAGTTACAGCCTGGTAGTCTGAAGGTCAGATAAAATGAGGGTCCTGGAGACTGAGGGTCTGATGGGGGCGAGGGGACTGCTCCCCCCTTCCAATATAAAACCTAGCCAAAAAAGCTTATCCTCATTAGGGAGGAATGAGTAGATACGACCTAAAAATTCAAAACAATTTAGAAACTTCATGGTCAGTTAGTGGTCGGTCAACCTTTATGATACAGCACTACTGCGGTTGTGTATAAATTCAATTTCATGATTACTTTTAATGTGATTGACACCAGTGACATCCTGCTGCCTTTTTCTTCACAGGTAACGTCACAGTCCTCGAAGACAATTCAGGGTCATTCACCTCTCCGGGTTACCCAATCATCTATGAGCCCAACACCATGCATGAGTACATCATACGTGCCGCTCCTACTGAGCTGATCGTCATCACGTTTCACGACTTTAAGTTGGAGAGGGACGAATTTACGGCTCCGCTTCCCGTAGCTCCTTTCAAAAGAAGCACGCTGGATGATTTTCAGAACCATTATGGTGAACCATTCAGTAACTGTGCAGACAGTGTCAAGGTATTAAAGTTGTATTGATTGATTTTTATCTCGTCTGCTATACATAGCAGAAGCGAAATATAGGCGCCACTTTTCCGGCGACAGGACATACGTATAAGTTCTTTCTCTGTGGAACGTACACATAAGAATTATGAAGTATCACTTATTATTTGGGTGGAATTTCAGGTCACAAGGTCAAAGGTCATTCAGGTCAACATACTTAGACTATGTTTTGGAGTCAACATCAAAAAAAGTTTGTGTTCTGTATGTATTTGACTTTTTAGGGGGTTCCAAAATTCAACACAGAATTTGGAAGTTTATTAATTATGCTACTTTATGCAAATTTTATTAAAATCACTAAATATACTGCTATTCCTTATTTCTAGTCGGTAGATTTTTATTCCGTTTGTTTTATCTGATAGGGTTTGATAGGGGCTTCCTAACTTCAACACAGAATTTTGAAAATTATTAATTATGCTAATATATGCAGATTTATTCAAAATCAATGAAATATGACAAAAAGGCCTTTATTTTTCGGCGGCTCTTGATTCTTATTGCTCAGACTGATAAAGCTAGGTCAGGGTGTCCAAACTTTGACACATAATTTTGTAATCCTTTTATTATATTAATATGTGCAATTTTTTTCAGAATCAATGAAAAATTACAGTTTAAGCCTGAAATGGCATAATTTTGAAATGTGTTCTGTCTAAAATCGTGAGATGCAGGTGGGACATATATTACATATTGCGTAACATTCTTGTTATTGCCTTCTAATCTCTCACTTTTTTCAGATAATTGACATCTACGACACCTATAAGGAGAAGTACTGCGGCCGTATTCCAGTCTTCAGCTACGTTTCGAGGGGTAACGAGGTCTTGATTCAGTTTAGGACAGATGCCAACATGAACTACCGTGGTTTCAACGCTACTTACAGAACCATTCAAAGGAGACCCGCATCTGGTGAGTAGGTGTCCCTGTGAACAGTTGGATTCAAGGCTACCACTCTAATTTTCATTCCCTGTTACATTTTTCTTACTCTCTTCAGCGAACTCTTCACCCCCCCCCCCAAAAAAAATAGAAATAAAATAAATTTCCCCAACAAATATAAACTTTCGCCTGCAAATATGGGCTTTCACCTACAAAAATGAGATTTCACCTACAAAATCAGATTTCACCTACAAAATCAGATTTCACCTACAAAGATAAGCTTTCACCTATAATATAAGCTTTCACTGACAAATATAAGCTTTCATCTACATTTTTGACATGTAAAAAATGTACAATATTAATGAAATTCTGACATAATGCATTATTTTTTGTGATTTAAGGGTATTTTTTTTAATTTGCAGGGTAGTTTTAAAAATATTAAACCCTCCTACTTCCCCCAAGGTAGTTAAAAGAAACCTCCTTCCCCCTTTGTAATTGTCGTTTTCCCCATAGATATTCCTTACCAACAACTTTGGACTACTGTAAGGGGTTTTCCCTATGAATTGCAGCATTGTTTCAGTTGTTTGTCATTACTTTTCATTATTTCATCACTTTAGAATTTAATACCAAACTATAAGTTTTTTTCACAAGAATATTACGAGATTGTGAAGTTGGTTGAAATATTTGTGCATTTCCAATTAGCAATTATTTAAAATGCTGACAATTTGACTTCTACTGAATGGTAAAAAGACAGTATCAACCCATTGGCTAGGAGCCGGATGTGCCCTGTGTTAACTCTATGGGATTTTCAGAATCTCGGAGGCAACAAGTTAATGTTTTTTTGTAATTAGGGGTGTGTATGCTTTTTCATGTCTCTTAGCACGAGAAAATTTGCCTAATGCCGGCACAACAACAATAATCAGCAACAAACTCCACAAAGTCACAAACCAACAAGCAACAACAACAAACAATAAGAAACAGAAACCAACAACAGAAATCAAACAATGACAATAATTTCATTTTATTTATTTTACTTCTTGAAATACCAGAGAGTATGTTCTTTTCAAAACAGGTGATGCAAATTGTTGAGGCAGTGCTATTGACCAGAAACAACATTCCAAATTTAATGAGCTTGTTCTATTTTCAGAAGAATTTTAAAAACAATGTAGCTTTCACACCTGTTGTTGGAGAAATCTACCATGATTGACAGAATTCTTGACAAACAACTTCAGCACAACTAGCCTTTGCTGGCCAGACTCTGCATTGGTTATGTCTATCAGTTGTGTCACTTTAAATCCTACCATTAGTTGCAAGTTTGTCTGAACATAAGTCTGATGGGTGTTTCTGAAGTAAAAATACAATGATGCACATTTATTTTGAAAGTGTCATTGAGTTACAATCCCTATCTGAAAGGATATGAAATCATTTGCAGTTTAAGAAGGTTTTTTTTTCACTCATGAAAATTATGTTCTTAATTCAGTTGCCCTTGTATGATTCACCTTATAATGTTTTCCCTATGAGAACCCAATGTCAAATGAGTTGATCAAAAATATGCTTACATGAATTTGTCATGAAATTGACCATTCTTTCAAAATTCTTTTCTTTAGTATAATTTTGCTAAATGTACCGAGTTCAGAGGAAGATATAATTTATGTTGATGTGATATCCGATGGAGGAGAGAGAATTAACCTGTTGGCTCCAGGAAATAGATGTGCCCTGTTTTAACCCTAAAAGGATTGGGGGGGGGGGGCATGATGGCGCCCCCCCTCCGACGTTTCATGCAATAATTTCGAAACGCACAATAGTAATACCGCGCAATTCTATGACTTTTTTCTCTGGAGTCTTGTGCAACTTTTGAGACCAAATTCAAGATAAACGAGTACAGCATCGCGACGCCCCATGATTTTTCATGAGACGATGTCATACCAAAAATGGCCGACAAATTGCTCTTTTAAGTGATTTGTCAGTGGAATTTGTTTTCTTGAAATTCATAAAAAGGTCATTATTTTCTATCATAACTGACCGTCACAATTAACTTTCAGCTAATTTTGGTTTTTGAATGGTCTGCAATAGATTTCATGGAAAAAAAAACAATAAAAAAACAAGTTACCAAAACAAGGAAATACATAAGAAATTCGAAAAACAAAGAAATACATAAGGAAAAAATTGACTTTTGCAATTTTAAATGATGAAAACTAATTAAGAAGGTCGCAAAGTTCACTTCTGCAAATGTTTTATATGCAAATCATGTTTTTATGCATAAATTTGCATACCGGGTAATTAATTCATATTAATTAGAGATTGATTTTTTTCCCAAAAATTACTATACAGATTTAGAGTTTATGTTAAAAGGAACCTGCATGTTAAACTTCAGCGCGGTTGGGTCCATCATACCCCCCCCCCAGTCCTCAATACCTCCGATATAGCCCAGTCCTTTTAGGGTTAACTCTATATGATTTATATAATTTCTGAGACAACAGATTAACAAGTATTAGACTGAAAAATCTGTCTGTTCGGAGCAGTTTTTTTTACATTTTCTGAGTTTCTTACGTACTGCTCGGAGACAGACGGAACCTTCCCGTGTACTTCTCTCTCACAGACTGGGAGATAGTTTTCCGGGTTGCTAACGGTGGGGAGACAGAAGCTGCAGCAAAATGGCTGGATACCACCCAGGGGTTCAGTGAAGGCAACTCCAATGCCAGGCAGACAACAATCACGAGGTCTCGAAGCACTTACAAAAACAGCATCGTCAACAACTGGGAGAACATTGGTGTCAAACGGGTAAGCCAAGGGGTTTGTAATAGACTTCTTCTGTAATGCATGCAAATTTTATGCTTAACTTTTGGACAAAGGTTGCTCTTGACAGCCTGATAGCTTGCTTGAGGCTTGCCAGATATAGCAACAACTAATGTATGCAAGTTGCATCTTTATTATTGAAAATGTATTCCTTGAAACAGTTAAAAGAAATTGCTTATCACTAGGCTGCAGAAGACAAATAGCCATAAATTTGAATATATTACAAAAAGTGGTATATTGTCGGACAGGCCAGAAATATTTGTGGGACACATGGTATTTATTTTTTGGGGGGAGGGGTAGGTGGAGGGGAAGGGTATATTTTCCAAGAAGGTAATGCACTTACCCTTATGCATGTTTCGTTTCAAGATACATGTATGCTGTTGCATAATATGAACAAAATCTTTTAGGGGAGTTAAAGGGTAGGGGGGGGGGTAGGCAGCGTAGGAAATACACTGGGGCTGAGGGCGATTTAGCCCCCTAAAATCACAAAATAGCCCTGAATTATTGTCCAATGTATAACATACTAGCACCACTAAATCAGGCTTGAAAGTAGTTCCCCCAAAATAAAATTATATTTCCTGCCCTGGGGGTAGGCTATCTGAAATGGATGATATTGCCAGCTTACCTTTAATCTTTCATTAAATGTGCCATTCAAATCTTTACACCAAATATGCAGTATGGGTTGCATTTAAATGCACAATGATGTTGTGAAGTTGTAAACCCATTTGCGATCCCAGCACGAGAGCATTGAATTAATCCCGCAAAACGTGTTAAATAGTGTTGCACGACTCCAGGATTTTGGGGAGTCGACTAGTCGCCGATCAAAAGTTGCGACGCCGACTATTTGCCGACTCTTTGCCGACTCATGGCATTAGGTTCTGTTGGTATGATCAATAGGTAAAAAGAAACACACTACAACCTATACAATGACTGTTCAGTGTCCTCCTTCAATGTTTTCAGTGATTTTGATGCAAAAGCAACCCATTGTTGTCCAATTTCATTACCAATGATAATGGTTAGTTCATTTTGAAAATTGTTTTTGAACGTATGTTGTTTCAATTGTGATTACGATCATTCCAAAATTGACTTTCTACCATTAGTCCCACACATCATTGATGTTTGACTGGTTTATATGGCATACATATGTGATTACATGGAGTCGATTCTGGCATTTCTAAAGTCGGAGTCGCGACTCCTCGACGATAGTCACGACTCCGACTTTTGGTAATTTAGTCGTGCAACACTAGTGTTACAGACTACTTTATTTTGGAAAAACACACATTCTTTAAAGACCCCTGTTTTAGGTTTCTTTTTCTTAGTCTCCCATGGGTTAAAATGATTCTTTATACTTTATCAGCATTTTGTGTGCATTCTATCTATACGTACAGATATTAAGTATCTTATACATTGTAATTTTTCTGAGTTGAGTTGATTGTATCAAATACACTTCTTTTGTTGAAGTTATTGACTGTATCCAGTTATGAACTTAAGCAAAATCATACAGTGTTTGCTTAATGTGCTGGAGAATGTAAACTAAAGATAGCTGTTTTTCTTTGCATACATGTATTAGACATAGGTGAATTTTTGTTTTGTTTTGTTTTGTTTTGTTTGTTTTTTTGTTTGTTTTTTTTGTTGGGGGACGGGGGCATGTTATCTTCTCAAAACTAAATGGAAGACACTATAAAGTGTATTATGTCAAATACTACAGTGATGACAAAGCCAAACTGCATGTATTTTGACACCAGCGTAGGAAATACCCCAGGGCGACGGGAGATTTCGCCCTCAGCGGAGTCCAAATCGCCCCTTTAAATCCTCAAAAACCAATTCTTTGGGGCGACCGAGTCCATTTTCTTCAGAGTCGGCCCTCATCTGCATCTTATTACAGAAATTTTAGGAAAGTTCACATATCATTGAAAAATTTGTCAAAAAACTGTTAAAGTTTCTTTAAATTATCGCTTAGACCGCTTTCGCGTGCTTGTTCATGTGCATTATAGCCCCAAGAAATTCAAGAATAGCCCCAAGAAATTCAAGAATAGCCCCAAGGCTCATTTAAAAATTTTCCCTTAAAAAATAAAAATTAAATCCTACCCTGATAGACACAATGTGCCCCCCCTCCACTTTTCTTTGGAGTCACTCTTACTGTGACATGAGCAACATGATTTTGGCTGATCTGTGTAGTTGTATCCATGTGTTCTTTGTTTAGGTAAAAATTGAAGTCTACACAGCCAGTAACATTGTCTCCACATTTCATTTTGATGCGGTTGGTTCCACATTGAGTGATTGGTTTGCCTGTGAGCGGCTGATATACAGTAGCTACAAAGACCTCAACAGGTTGGCATGTAACAGCAG
Source organism: Eucidaris tribuloides (assembly GCA_001188425.1). Lineage (NCBI taxonomy): Eukaryota > Metazoa > Echinodermata > Echinoidea > Cidaroida > Cidaridae > Eucidaris > Eucidaris tribuloides. The sequence continues at coordinate 26,197 of JZLH01S0227502.1, forward strand.
GATCGATTTTCGGTTGACAAGCACACGGGAATTTGAAATCGAGTGAGTAATCTTTTGCTAGTGATGTGGAGATAAAGTAAATGTGGTTTTGTTATGCATTCATCAGATTATGCCACTGGCATTAAAGATTGATTTCAGGATTTGCAAGTCCATCGCTTCCCTTCAACATCAATACCAAACGGTAGTTTAGTACTTACAAATGGTGTGTTGAAAGTTGGAGATCCATACTTCATGAATTTGTTGTTTTATGAGAAAAACTAAGAACGGTATGCTTTGTTCTTTCCGTGAGTTTAAATTTTGCGCAAATTGTAGAACACGGTTATGTTTACGTTGGCATGACCAGCTCAGTGCTGCAGTTCAGTGGTTGGCTACATACGCTAATATGCATGGTCAAGCAGCTGAACTCTGCGCATTGGTCAGTGAACTTCGGCTAATGGCCAATCAGACAAATTTGGAACTAATGGAATTGCACGTGCATGGCACTGTGCAAATTTTGAAGTTTAAATGTCCAGATTTTCACCAAAACTACATATTCTACCTAAAGGTTCTATGACAGGTGTATTTAAGTATGTCGGTTTTCCGATGTATCGGTTTTTAACGGTTTTTTAAATTGTCGGTATTGTCGGTATTGCCATTCATAAAATATTGTTATATCGGCTTTTTCCAATATTCTATTTTTCCCGATATTTGCTATCATATATCAACAAAATATCGATAAAATATTGATATCCATTTGTCATTTATGTAACATTTATTCTTTCCTTTCGCAATAAATTGCCTCCAAAAGAGATATTTCTTTGATTATTCACGCAAAATTTGCCGATTGCGGACCGCATTCACATGTACAGACATGTCGCATGTCGCGTCAATGTCGCAACTCAATTCCCGTCGACTCTAGCCGCGCCACCGAGAGATTTGCGGCCTTTGTCCTTTCCTGTCATTTACCGTTGAGGGCGCATGTCCCGAAAACAGAAATAGAGCTGGAGCCGGCCGGCCGACCGCGCAAATCTTTGCAATGTCATATTTTTCTTGTCTGCGCGAGACTGGTACAGGAGGAAAATTTCTTTTATAAAGACGTTATAATCCGTATTTTGGTGAGTCAAACAGTTTATTGTTGTTTGTATTTATTACCAATGATAGAGGTATGTTCATATTAAAAATATTTTCACTTATACATCGTTTCAACTGTTCTACCGTCAGTCAATAATTGACTTCAGTCCCACACATTGCCATGTACATGTATGTTGTGTGTGTAGTGCTTACAGCATCGAGTTGTGCAGTTGCTAGAGTCACGAGTCGCCTGCTACTGG
>JZLH01S0227540.1:20580-32267 GCA_001188425.1 Eucidaris tribuloides
ATAGCCGGTACCCAATGGCACGTACTCTAACCATGAGTAAAATTACCCACACTACAAGTCTGGCCAAAAATGTACAAACAGAACAATTCTCGGATCCATACCTCCCCTCTACAAAATATAAAAAATACAATTCAGGGGAGAGCATGGTCCAGACTGACTGACTAGACCCCGGAGACCTGGTGCACATCTGCTATAGTTTTTATTCAAGGAAGCTAAAGCTAAAAATTATTGTATAACAGCTAGAAAAAAAATTGGAGATGTGGAAATATAAAGTTGTCCATGCATCTGAACAATGAGTGGCGGAAGGGGATGTCTGAACTAAACCTGAACTCGGCATATATTCAAGTTCATAAAGCACAGTCTGCATGACAAGACTAGTGTTGGAGAGTGTGGTATGCAGTCTGATTTGCAGTCATTTCTTACTAAATATTACTGAGAATGAAACAAATGAGTATAGAAACATGAATTGCATTATCTCCTTTAAAAAAATCTGTAAAATTCTACGTTCTCTACTGCCAATTGGGGGGGGGGGGGTAGTTTTTAATTTACTACATACGCTGAGATGCCCATCTACGTATCATATGTAATATAGCTTCCAGAATGTGCGTTTCGACAGGATTATAGTCTATTTGGCAAACATATTTATTACTCTAACATTTTCTTTCGTTCCTACCTGTGTCCATCATGTATTGCTGTGCAATAGGTTTAACAATAAATGTTCTGCAACATCAGGGCAAGCTACCCCCCCCCCCCCCCCTCGCTGAGGGAAGTTTTCGGCCATTGGCGTGACTGCCAAAAAAATTAGACAGGGATTTGGAGAAACCCATTGTCACTCCTAACATAAAACAAAATAAATGCAGGGGGTAACATCGTTGTCAGGAACCATGTCTATCCTGTGAGCATGAGAGCGTCGTGCATATCTGCCACAGTGCCCCACAAGGTGATTTAAGTAGCCCCCCCCGGGGCAGTGGCGTAGCTAGATTTTTCAGCGGGGACTGGGTGGGGGGGGCTTGACATTTTGTAGGGGGGCACCAAATCCTAGGCCAAAATTTGAAATTTTCGCCTTGAAAATGTTTGTTTTGAGCGCCGATTTTTGATGAATGCATGCATAATTGACATGTGTGTGTGTGTGTGTGTTGTGTGTGTGTGTGTGTGTGGTGTGTGTGTGTGGTGTGTGTGTGTGGTGTGGTGTGTGTGTGTGGTGTGTGTGTGTGTGTGTGTGTGTGCAAAAGGTGTGATCCTTGATTGGTGTTACTTGGGGAGGGTCTGGGAGGGGGTTCCCCTCCCAGGGTGAGAAAATGTGAAATTTGTGCCTTGAAAATGTGTTTTCAGCGCCCTTTTTAGATGAATGAAGAGCAATAATGACATTTTTAATAGGTTATGCCGATTGGGATTAAAAAAATCATGAAACTTTTCAGTCACTACCCATTTAAGGGCCAGAAATTCTAACTTATGGGCTGGACAATTTCTTTCACTTTTATTTAGGGATCTGCTACCATAAGCTATGATGCGTTCTCTCCCTGCATTGTCTAATTGGTACAAAGCTGCTCCTAAGCCCTGGGTACTTGCATCCATGTGTGAAATAAACGGTTTGGAGAAGTCGGCATACTGCAGTACGGGGGCCCCAGCTAACTTCTCCTTTTTTTCTTGAAATGCAGTGTCATGCCTAGTTGTCCAAATCCATGGAGGGGGTTTACTGGGAGGGGAGGACTTAAATTTACCTTTACATTTCTTGGGGCCACAGAGGAGCTCATGTAGGGGACTGGCGATTTTGGGCATATTCGGAATGAAATAGCTCGCTAAACCGAGAAACTTCCTTAACTCTTTCACATTCTGGGGAGTGGGCCAATTTTGAACACTTTCAATCTTGTCAGGGTCAGTTTCTATCCCATTCTCTGACAAGATGTGTCCCAGATATTTTACTCTATTCTGCAACAATTTACACTTGGAGGCTTTTAGTTTGAATCCATGTTGTGTTAGTTGCTGAATTACGGCTGTTAGTCTCTCAACATGTTCCTCTATTGTTTCACTGAAAATTATTACGACATCCAAATAGACAACACAGCATGTATGATTGAGTTCGCCTAAGCATTTCTCCATTGCTCTCTGAAATGTACTAGGGGCGTTACATAATCCAAAGGGCATACGATTGCATTCCCACAAACCCAAGGGAGGTGGAAGTGCAAACGCGGTTTTGTGCTTATCTTTCTCATCAATTTCCAGTTGCCAATACTCCACTTTTAAGTCTAAAGAACTAAACAATTTAGCTCCTTGCATCATTTGTAATGTCTCGTTAATCAGGGGAAGTGCATAAGAATCTCTACTTGTGCGCTGATTCAACTTTCTAAAGTCTATACAAAATCTGAGACCACCGTCCTTCTTTCTGACTAATGGGACTTGCATATGGTGAAAATGAATCTTGGATCAAGCCTGCAGCGTACATTGTCTGTATATGCTTGCGTATACTTCATGGTACATGGAGGGGGGATATGACGATATCCCTCTCGGAATGTGGGTCACTAAAAGGGATATTGTGCTTAATAATATTACTACATCCTTAATCTTTATCTGATGTACTGAAAGCCTGGGGTAGTTACCTAACACACTCTTACCTTATTTATGTCCTCTGAGGACGCTGGGGACGCGAAGAAATCTTGATTATCTATTATACTCTCGGCCTTTCTTCATTCACTGCACCAGTACTTTGTGCATTCATCTGTATCCGACCTTGGACATCACAAAGACACAACTTGCCTAATTTTCTCTTCCTTGGTAACCAAGTTGGGCTTTCTGTATGATTCTCAACTAGGACTGGGACACGATTCTCTTCCTGGCCACTTACATTTATGGTAATTATACTTTGGCTGATTTTTTAGGCCCTGGGGGAGTTTGCTTCACACACGGGGTTCAATCAGGACGCTATAACTACGATTCGACTGGGGGAGAGGCACTTCACCCTCAACCATAATAGCTTGTTTTGGTGGGATCACTATTGCACACTTCGCTGCATACCTTACGTCACCAATCATAACCCCTAATTTAGTTTGTACCGACTCAGTCATGCTCATGTATGCAGCTCTCCGCACCTTGTATCAAATAACGGGGGTTATTTGAATGAAATTTATTGAAATCTTCGGCTTCTTGTTCAACTAGCCTCGCAATTAGTACTAGTTCATCAAATGTACTGACTGTATCGTACTTGTGTCTAATCGCCTGTTTTATGGCTAAGACATTTACATTGGTGACGGTTTACATTTGTCACTGTCTCATTTGATTTTTCTTTACAATCTCACATTACCGACTGAGGAAGAGTCCAATTCGTCACTACTTGGTATTATGACCTTAATGTACGTCACGGACAGAGGTCTCGTCCTGTTTTAAAGGAGCATTGGGCGGTTTGCTGCGGGCGGAAAGGAAGCATCTGGTCCATTAATGCGAGCGGCGTGGGGCGAAATGGGGTCTCCTCCTAGGTTCCTGGGACATTCCCTAGCCATAATAGCCCGGTGGCCGCAGTTAATAGCAGGGGCCATTGGCGCACGGGGCTGCGTGAAATTGGGGTGGGTTATAATAGGCGGCGTCTCGGACCACTGAACTCCTCCAACTCTTGGTAATTTCTCTCTCATTCTTTGACTTCTTTTTCTTGATTTTGTATGTTTAATTCCACCTGTGCCGCATGTATCCCTACCTACGGGGCAGTGGGCGCGGTTAGTTGAATGAAATTTATGGAAATCTTTGGTTTCTTGCTCAACTAGCCTCGCAATTAGTTACTAGTCATCAAAATGTACTGGACTGTATCCGTGCTTGTGTCTAATCGCCCTGTTTTATGGCTTTGTTGGATAATCCTTTCACAAAATAGCACTTCAACGTTTCATCTTTGGCGGTGGGGAAATGTCCATTTCTCTGTTCTGCCTTATCGACCGACAATGTAATCTGCACTATTATGCCATGATCAGTTCTCATTTCCTGTTTGGCCGAATATATTGTTGCCATTGCCAATAGAACGGCCCGGACCTCAACGTCCATGAAATCCCATCCAGCTTATTATCTACAATTCATCAATGGATGCTTTCAACCCCATATTCAATACTATGTCTGCTCCCATTCTCCTCAGACCGTGAATGGCCGAACAAGACGATTACGGGCATGGTGACTATACCCTCATCCCCTTACAAACATTTTTTGTTTCTGGTTTTTTCATAGCACCAGGCTTCAATGCCCGACTTCACCACTTTCGGCGTTGGGGGATAACCAGAAAACCCATACTCAACTTCAATGTATATATATATATATATGTGCAATTACGGCCGTTTACTTACATATCAGATGAAAAACAAAATGACAAAAAAATGCAATGTCCTTTTTACCGCGGTTTCACGTTTGGGGGGGGGGGAATATGTTCCATGGATCTGCCTATATGGGACTCTACTTTGACCTCCCATTATCACTCATACGTCTGTTAGCTTCGTTGTGATCGATTTGGACATTATTGATAAATGGGTCACATTCAACATCAACATGCAAGGCATAGTCTATAACAGCTCTTACACTATCACTTGTCATGGGGATTCCCTCTTTATTTTGGGACGTGGATGCTAGGGGGCGCCACGAAAGAACATATGCATCTTTATTCAGCTTACCCGATTTGTAGGTCAATGTCGGGTCATAATTTGATAATGCTGCTAACCACCTATGCCCCGTGGCATCTAGCTTGGAGGTTGTGAGCACATACGTCGTCGGATTATTGTCTGTATAGACATGAACCTTATTCTCATACAGAAAATCGTGAAACTTTTCAGTCACTACCCATTTAAGGGTCAGAAATTCTAACTTATGGGCTGGACAATTTCTTTCACTTTTATTGAGGGATCTGCTACCATAAGCTATGATGCGTTCTCTCCCTGCATTGTCTAATTGGTACAAAGCTGCTCCTAAGCCCTGGGTACTTGCATCCATGTGTGAAATAAACGGTTTGGAGAAGTCGGCATACTGCAGTACGGGGGGCCCCGACTAACTTTTCCTTTTTTTCTTGAAATGCAGTGTCATGCCTAGTTGTCCAAATCCATGGAGGGGGTTTACTGGGAGGGGAGGACTTAAATTTACCTTAACATTTCTTGGGGCCACAGAGGAGCTCATGTAGGGGACTGGCGATTTGGGGCATATTCGGAATGAAATAGCTCGCTAAACCGAGAAACTTCCTTAACTCTTTCACATTCTGGGGAGTGGGCCAATTTTGAACACTTTCAATCTTGTCAGGGTCAGTTTCTATCCCATTCTCTGACAAGATGTGTCCCAGATATTTTACTCTATTCTGCAACAATTTACACTTTGAGGCTTTTAGTTTGAATCCATGTTGTGTTAGTCGCTGAATTACGGCTTTTAGTCTCTCAACATGTTCCTCTATTGTTTCACTGAAAATTATTACGTCATCCAAATAGACAACACAGCATGTATGATTGAGTTCGCCTAAGCATTTCTCCATTGCTCTCTGAAATGTACTAGGGGCGTTACATAATCCAAAGGGCATACGATTGCATTCCCACAAATCCAAGGGAGGTGGAAGTGCAAACGCGGTTTTGTGCTTATCTTTCTCATCAATTTCCAGTTGCCAATATCCCGATTTTAAGTCTAAAGAACTAAACCATTTAGCTCCTTGCATCATTTTTAATGTCTCATCTATCCGGGGAATTGCATAAGAATCTCTACTTGTGCACTGATTCAACTTTTTAAAGTCTATACAAAATCTGAGACCACCGTCCTTTTTTTCTGACCAACACAACGGGACTTGCATATGGTGAAAAGGATTCTCGGATCACGCCTGCACCGTACATTGTCTGTATATACTCGTGTACTTCATTGTACATGGAGGGGGGAATGCGACGATATCGCTCTCGGAATGGATGTGGGTCACTTAAAGGGATAGTGTGCTTAATAATATTACTACATCCTAAATCTTCATCTGATGTACTGAATGCCTGGGGGTAGTTTACCTAACACACTCTTGACCCTATTTATGTCCTCTGAGGACACTGGGGATGCAGAGAAATCTAGATTATCTAGTATGCTCTCTGTCTTTTCTTCATTCACTGCACGAGTATTTTGTGCATTCATCTGTATCGGACCTTGGACATCACACAGACACAACTTGCCTAATTTTGTCTTCCTTGGTAACCAAATAGGGCTTTCTGTATTATTCTCAACTAGGTCTGGGACACGATTCTCTTCCTGGCCACTTACATTTATGGTTATTATACTTTGGCTGATTTTTAGGCCTTGGGGGAGTTTGCTTCACACACGGGGTTCAATCAGGACACTATAACTACGATTCGACTGGGGGAGGGGCACTTCACCCTCAACCATAATAGCTTGTTTTGGTGGGATCACTATTGCACACTTCGCTGCATACCTTACGTCACCAATCATAACCCCTAATTTAGTTTGTACCGACTTAGTCATGCTCATGTATGCAGCTCTCCGCACTGGGTTTAGATTTACATCATTCACGAAATTCTCTCCAAACTGTACTTTGCCTCGTTCAAGAAGCGTTTGAATTACATTTGTTCCTGTACATAATGGTACATGTACTTTCTTATTGAATGGGATATCAGGCACTACTAACACAGGGACATCAATATCAGGGGCAGACGGGAGTGCACCGTGGAGGTAGAGAGAAAGCTCAACATAACCGAAATAGGGGACGGGTAAACCATTAGCACCCTCAATCTTATGAATCGTGATAATTTGGGAACCTGGATCTACAAGACATTTACATTGGTGACGGTTTACATTTGCTACTGTCTCATTTGATTTTCTTACCAATCTCCACATTACCGACTGAGGAAGAGTCCAATTCGTCACTACTTGGTTATTATGACCTAATGTACGTCCCACGACAGAGGTCTCGTCCTGTTTAAAGGAGCATTTGGGGGTTGCTGGGGGAAAGGGAGCATCTGGTCCATTAATGGAGGGCGTGGGGGAAATGGGGGTCTCCTCCTAGGTTCCTGACATTCCCTAGCATAATAGCCCGGTTGTGCGCAGTTATAGCAGGGGCCATTGGGGGCACGGGGGCGTGAATTTGGGGGTGGTATAATAGGGGGTCTGGACCGACTGAACTCCTCCAACTCTTGTAATTTCTCTCTCAATTCTTTGACTTCTTTTTCTTGATTTGTATGTTTATCGTCCTGTGCCGCATGTATCCCTACCCTACCGGGGCGGGGACGGGGGTTAGTTGAATGAAATTTATGGAAATCTTTGGTTTCTTGCTCAACTAGCCTCGCAATTAGTACTAGTTCATCAAATGTACTGACTGTATCGTGCTTGTGTCTAATCGCCTGTTTTATGGCTTTGTTGGATAATCCTTTCCAAAATACCACTCTCAATGTTTCATCTTTGGCGGTGGGGGAAATTCCATTTCTCTGTTCTGCCTTATCGACCGACAATTGTAATCTGGCACTATATGCCATGATAGTTTCTTCATTTCCCTGTTTGGCCGAATATAATTGTTGCAATAGAACGGCCCCGGACTCAACGGTCCCATGAAATCCCTCTAGTTATTATCTACAATTTCATCAAAGGATGCTTCAACCCCCATATTCAATACTATCTGTCCCGCTTCTCCTCGGAGTGAACGGCGAACAAGATGATTACGGGCATGGGGACTGTACCCCTCATCCCCTTACAAACATTCTGTTTCATAGCACCAGGCTTCAAATGCGACTTCACCACCTTTCGGGTTGGGGTCACCAGAAAACATACTCAACTTCAATGGACCTTGTATCAAATAACGGGGCTTATTTGAATGAAATTTATTGAAATCTTCGGCTTCTTGTTCAACTAGCCTCGCAATTAGTACTAGTTCATCAAATGTACTGACTGTCTCGTACATGTATTTGTGTCTAATCGCCTGTTTTATGGCTTCGTTGGATAATCCTTTCCAAAATACCACTCTCAATGTTTCATCTTTGGCGGTGGGGGAAATTCCATTTCTCTGTTCTGCCTTATCGACCGACAATTGTAATCTGGCACTATATGCCATGATAGTTTCTTCATTTCCCTGTTTGGCCGAATATAATTGTTGCAATGAAAGGGCGGCGGACTCAACGGTCCCATGAAATCCCTCTAGTTATTATCTACAATTTCATCAAAGGACCCCCATATTCAATACTATCTGTCCCGCTTCTCAGAGTGAACGGCGAACAAGATGATTATGGGCATGGGGACTGTACCCCTCATCCCCTTACAAACATTCTGTTTCATAGCACCAGGCTTTAAATGCGACTTCACCACCTTTTGGGTTGGGGTAACCAGAAAACATACTCAACTTCAATGGACCTTGTATCAAATAACGGGGGTTATTTGAATGAAATTTATTGAAATCTTCGGCTTCTTGTTCAACTAGCCTCGCAATTAGTACTAGTTCATCAAATGTACTGACTGTCTCGTACTTGTGTCTAATCGCCTGTTTTATGGCTTCGTTTGATAATCCTTTCCAAAATACCACTCTCAATGTTTCATCTTTGGCGGTGGGGGAAATTCCATTTCTCTGTTCTGGCTTATCGACCAACGATTGTAATCTGGCACTATATGCCATGATAGTTTCTTCATTTCCCTGTTTGGCCGAATATAATTGTTGCAATAGAACGGCCCCGGACTCAACGGTCCCATGAAATCCCTCTAGTTATTATCTACAATTTCATCAAAGGATGCTTCGACCCCCATATTCAATACTATCTGTCCCGCTTCTCCTCGGAGTGAACGGCGAACAAGATGATTACGGGCATGGGGACTGTACCCCTCATCCCCTTACAAACATTCTGTTTCATAGCACCAGGCTTTAAATGCGACTTCACCACCTTTCGGGTTGGGGTCACCAGAAAACATACTCAACTTCAATGGACCTTGTATCAAATAACGGGGGTTATTTGAATTCAATTTATTGAAATCTTCGGCTTCTTGTTCAACTAGCCTCGCAATTAGTACTAGTTCATCAAATGTACTGACTGTATCGTACTTGTGTCTAATCGCCTGTTTTATGGCTTCGTTGGATAATCCTTTCCAAAATACCACTCTCAATGTTTCATCTTTGGCGGTGGGGGAAATTCCATTTCTCTGTTCTGCCTTATCGACCGACAATTGTAATCTGGCACTATATGCCATGATAGTTTCTTCATTTCCCTGTTTGGCCAAATATAATTGTTGCAATAGAACGGCCCCGGAGGGAGTCAGTCCCAAGCACAAGATGGGTAATTTCTCCCACCTTGTTAAAATGGCTTCTTAACACATCTTCCGTAACACTCGAATCAATTTTGCGTATAAAAGCTATGCGGTCTCCTTGCACGCCTGCCATGACTAATTTGGATCAACGGCCAAATATCAATACCATAATAGAAACAATGAAAAACAGAATACATTTGTATAATATATATAAATACAAATTGGACAAATGGACACCGTGCACCTGTCTCAATTAACACCAGTCAATACATCAAAACTAACTCAAACTCTTTGTTTACAATAAACAAAGTTCTCAGACTTGGGGCAAGTGATGTGACTTCATTCCCGGTTACAACGATTTCAATTCCTACCTGTATGTCAACCATTCAACAAGTATATACATGTAAAACAAAATAAACAAACACGAGACCTAAACTAATATCTGGAATCGTTACAAACTATACACAATTCTCACAATACCACGTATGGCAGAAATATGTAAACCTAACTAACTATACAAGAAGCAAAACAGCGTTCAACTGTTTGGTACCAGCAGGGATATCTCCAAACCTGTCTCTTTTGAAAATATTAATTTACAAAATTTCTTTTTCTCTCTATAATTTCAAAACAATTTCGTGCTGATAACGCGAAGGTCGTGAGTTCCGTCTAGCACCACCCTCCTTTACAGCAAGCACTGCGAAGCAGGGGAACCAGGTCTTGAGTATTGTGGTCCGAAAGCAAAAACTGCGGCCTGGTACTAGTCCTCACACACAACACAGCAGCACTTTGGATAGGCGACACCTTTTATATCTTCTAGACAGCTTTAGAAAGTTTCTTTCACCACCTCATTATTCACCTAGAATCTCATTCATTCTGTCCATACTATTCCCAAAGTGTTAACTAATAACTTCAATAAAACTACATGTCTAACTACCCTTTGTACACATGGAGGTCCATCGTTCAAAACTTACACACCTTTCCCTACCCTGGACAAAGTCACTCAACGGTTCTCGTAAAAATGCATTGTTATCGTTGGTTCACTGACCTCAATTTCGAATAGAGCTTCAGTCGACTAATGCAGTAGTCTGTTTAACATTACATATATTTTAGGAAAACAAATCTAAATTCTTTCTTATAAATCTCGAATCATACAGCATGGGTTGTTGCGCCCTTTACACACAGAAGAGGCATCTATTAATTTCAAGGATGCATTTTGATTTACATTTTAGAACTTAGAGTACCACTGTTGCTTGGGTCTCTTTTCTTCAAACCAATGGCATCATTTTTGGTATGAGGGATGCACAAAACTAGCTGATAACCTTTGCAGGCTGTGGTAAACTCAAATTGCCCTTGTTGCATTATTCTTTATTCCCAAATGACCTACATAAAGTGCCAATTTAAAAAGTTAAATACCTGAACACAGTACACACCACTGAACGAGATACGGCATGTGAAAGGGCTGTTGCATGATGAGAGTTTAACACCTTGCGTGGTTGACAGTTGTCCCTTTGACTTCGTTTAGTTTGATTTCGTCTTTTTTCATATCTTGATTTTACAATCTTCTCAAATAGGTGTGAATACGCCTGAAATCGGTACTATGCCAGAAACCAAAGTCACATGTAATTCATTCTCAGAAAAAGTAGACATTTGCATAAAGCTTGTTTGTCTGAACAGTTTTGATCTTTGCTACTAGTGGGTAATCATTGTTGAAATGGTGATATAGCAAAATACCAGAGTAAATTATATCTTAAATATTGTCATGATTGAAGTGATTACAGTTGGTTATTGTGTTTATATTTCAGTTATTTGAGATAACAGTTCAATATTTCATATGGTTATTGTGCAGTAATTGTTAATGCATGCATTAACAAATTAGGATTCCAAAGAAAAGTAATCATTATTTTTGCTATAATTCATGTTTTGTATCTTGTGAAGAGCTTATTACTGTGTTCTTTTTTTTTTACATTGTTGGAAATAATTGGAATTTAATTCAAACTTGAAACTGAAAACTGAATTATTTCACAATGCCAAAAGAAACAGGACATTGCCAAATAAAAATAGCATACATTTATTTTTTATTCATATAATTTTAATTCTAGATGCACCTGACTTTTCCTCACTTGATTTGTGATATGTTTGTGCAATGTTTACTCCAGACTTATTGAGAAGTTAATTTATTTAATCTGAATTCTGAAATATTTAATGTTCATTATAGTAATATTCCATCTGCTTTAATTATATATATTTAATACAGGGTTTCTAACTAATGTTTTTCGTTGCTTTGCTCTTGTGGTAGGAGTTTTGTACATGTTTTTCCTAATTTGATGATAAAAAATTTACTTACCCAAATGGGCTAGTAAATTTGAAGATTTTGATTTTTTTACTTGCCCTGGGCAAGCAGGCAAGTGCTAGTGTCAAGCTCTGCTCTGTATGATATTTAAGGGAAATGACATCATCAGAGTATTTAAAAATGCATC
>JZLH01S0227540.1:32317-44672 GCA_001188425.1 Eucidaris tribuloides
GTTTTTCGTTGCTTTGCTCTTGTGGTAGGAGTTTTGTACATGTTTTTCTCAATTTGATGATAAAAAATTTACTTACCCAATTGGGCAAGTAAATTTGAAGATTTTGATTTTTTTACTTGCCCTGGGCAAGCAGGCAAGTGTTAGTGTTGAGCTCTGCTCTGTATGATATTTAAGGGAAATGACATCATCAGAGTATTTAAAAATGTGTCTAGACCCAATTGACTTGAAAAGTATGTTATTAACTGGAGTAGTGCTGTATCGAAAAGGTTAACTGACCGTAACCGACCGTGAATATCCAAAACGGGTTTGAATTTGTAGGTTTCAGTTAACCATTTATTTTTGTTATTTTGCTACAGAAACATGGTCACTTTTGTTTTAGTATTTGCAATCAGATGTTAATATGATGACAAAGTTTAAACAATTCCATTGTTATCCAGTTATTTGAAGAGTAAGCAAAGATTATGAAGACAAAATAATATTTCACCTTATTTCAGGCAATAGATACTCTTTAAGTGAAATTGAACCCTTACAAAAGCTGTACAACAAGTCTGCCTGTTGCAGCAAATACTGAAAATAATTGTTTACTACAAAATGACTATTAGAACATCTGACCCCAAAAGTTTCACATCAGAATCTTGGAAAAGTTAGCTTGATTGTAGCATTTGTTGAACAGTGTTATTCCAAACTGAGGACTGCTTTGTTCTGCTTTGGTACTGAACTAAATTTGAATAAATTAACCAAAACATAATTTTACATAAATACTCAAAATATCAAATATACATGTAGAGGAACATGACTTCTGCTTGAACAGTCTTTACACCGTAATATCCATCAACCATTTTTTATTTGCAATATGTATGCGTGTGTAATGCTTTAATTTTAATGTTGTAATAATGGCTGCAATGTTATATTTTGTTTTTGTAATAACAAAATAGAAATACTGTTATTATTAAATGAAAGGGATTATTCAGAGAGGTGAAAATTTGGTGTAATAGATTTTTCATTTGTCTCTCTCTGTATTTTAGATCGCAACTCGCAGATCTTCTAATTTTGTTTGTTTAAACTTTAGATCTGCAGGTTGCGATCTAAATACAGAGAGAGACAACATGAAAAATCTATTACAATGAAATTACTGTTTATTGATGTTCTCAGTCAATGTTAAATTGTACCATTTGTGTGGAAGGCACTATAAAGAACTTGGCATTGTTTTCTGTAAATGTTCATCGTCTATGTCACCCATCACTGTACTGTAAATTTTATTTTAACGCCTACGTTTAAGTGGTTTCTGGGTTACATGTTATTATTCGGAAGCGTTTTGTTTTTCTAATGGTTTAAATGTTTGTAAGGATTATAATTACTATGCATTTCAGATTAACACACCTCATTTCATTTTCGGATTTACAATCCCTCATTAACAGGAAATGTGTGTTTTCATTCTTGATAGAACAGTTCAAACTGTATGTGCTAAATATAATTCGATTTTTTTACAAAATTTTTTCTGAAATAAGTTAAATTTATGCATTATTTAATCATTTTATATTACAAATAGATTGGTAATTTATTGTGTACTTGCCACCTGTTGTTTTATTTATAGTTCATGTTGTAAATGTCATTTCTTATCTTAAAAGGGCCAAACTGAATTAAAATGGTTTGAAGAAAATGTCTGCACTGTAGTTTATTTTCTCTGAAGACTTTGTCACAAAGTAAAAAAAAAAAAAACTTTCAGCCCAGGAACAACTTTGTCTTGAAGGTCAAATGTGAACTATTGTTCATTGAAAGCTTATTATGATGTAATTGATGCCTTAATCCAGACAGTGGATATTGTGTTAGGTATGTGTGATCAATGTTCTTGAATGCAATTTGCCAAACCATAAGAACCATGGTGTTTCTTATGGGGGAATCCCTTTAGACCAAAGGTATGATAGACCAATGATGGTATGAATGGATGAATTGTCTGATAGTTAAAAATCACAAATCTAAACTGGAAAGCATGATTAACAGTTAAATGTGTTTACCTAAATGACAAGCAGAGTATAAATTCAGTTTTTGAATAATGGATCCAAACAGAAGACAAATATTTAAGAAACGTGTTCTTTGTTTCTTTGGTATACTTTCATTAAAGGAGAAAATCCACCAAAGAAAAACAAGATTTCTGAATTTTCAATTTTTTTCTTCCAGTTTCCTCCATATATAATCATCATGTATAAATTGCCATTTTAAATGGTTCCTGATAATTGAACATGTTTTAGTTTTCATAGAAGGATGTATGAAACAATGTCTGTGATTATATTTTGAATGCACAGGTAAAATCATTTGCAGAGAAAATGGCAATTTATGGCATTTATATTACATGACAAATGGGGGAGCCGATTGCATGTGACATCACAAAATTAAAACTTTGAAAATTCATAACTCTGTTATTCTTTGATATATTTTCGCTAAACCTTCATTGATAGGTTTCTCTCATTTTTATGCTTTTATTAAAATCAACTTGACGTAAGGGTGGTAGTATCCTATTTACCAGTAGATAGTTACTGTGCTGATTTATTTCAATTTGATGTGATTAGTGCATGCTGCATTTGGAGCTTGTCATTCTAGTTACCAAAGGTCGTGTCATGCATGTTACACTTACATAGCAGCTTGTTGATTTTATCTAAGTGAAAAGTATTTTACATTTCATTCACCATACATTGACAATACAGTTCAAGAATTTCTTTCCCAGTGGAAATATTCCAGAATATTTTTAGTTGTAAGATTCCTCCCTATTTGTCACTGGGGTTCTCTGCCATAGGCTTGTCAGAAGAACATGGATGTGTCAGTTTTGAACTTTTACAATGTACAAACATACAGTAAACTTCGCATAAGTTGAATCACTGGGGACCACACAAATCACGTCGGCTTAGCCAGATATTCAAGTTACAGTTTTGTATACAATTCTATGTTAGAGATGAAAGAAACATGTATAGGGAATTGGAGGTTATCAAAAGTGTACAAGGCAGAGAGGGAATAGGAAACTTTATGACATCTTCGTGGTCATGCTGACAGGCAGAGATCAAAAGGTCAACCCATTAAGACCATCAAGAATGACAGACATGACCACTTCGACCTAGGCGAATGA
Organism: Eucidaris tribuloides; assembly: GCA_001188425.1. NCBI lineage: Eukaryota > Metazoa > Echinodermata > Echinoidea > Cidaroida > Cidaridae > Eucidaris > Eucidaris tribuloides. The sequence continues at coordinate 35,436 of JZLH01S0227540.1, forward strand.
TTTAACACATGTTTGCTCCTTTTGGGACTTGACAATTTGTTCGAGATGTTAAAAAATCGACTTACAAGACAAACTTCCCATTGCAAAAGCACAGAGCAAATTGGGACTATCAAAAATATTTGACATAGGCGATAAATCAACTTATGAGATGTCAAGTTATGCGGAGTCATCTGTATTTGTAGTTCATGCAAGACCACTGTGGAAAAAAAAATAGGAATTGACGTCAATTGTTCAGATTCCTTTACAGAATATTTCAAAACACTTGGGGAAAATTCGTTGTACAGGACTGTATAAAGTTGATCTCTTTGACCTTCACTCTAACTCCCATCTCAGTCACTTTAGTTTGAATGTGGACTGTAGTTATTTTTGTTGTCTTTCTGTATTGAGTTGTATTACATGTTTTGTAAATTTTTCATTTTCACTGATATAACTATGCCATCACAGTCACTTTTTAAATAAAATATTTGCAGAACTGAATATTTTCGTTGTTTGTCTTTATTGAGCCGTCTCCAATCATTGTTATCAAATGTAAATGAAATATTAACATGAATCAAAAAATATCTTTATAGTACTCAAAATTAACAGCATAGTTTTATCTCAGTACAGTGGACTCTTATTATAAAGAACGCCGATGTACGAAAATCTTATCATACAGTGCACTCTCATTATAAAGAACACTGATATAACAAAATTTCATTATAAAGAAGTAAAATTTCTGGTCGCATATCTTGGATTTCCTTTGTATTGTTTTCGCAACCCTGATGTAAAGAAATTTCGTTATAAAGAACAAATTTCATGGGTCCCAAGGGCTTTTTTATAATGAGAGTGCACTGTAATTAACAAATTCTTCCTGTCCAAAAGTTGAAATTTACTTTGTATTTTATTGTTTTGAAACCCTGATATCACAAAGTAATTGTCCTGGACCCAAGGAGTTTGTTATCACGAGACTCCACTGCAGGGTTGGCCGGTAAATACCGGGCGGTAAATTCTGCCTTGCCATTTTTGACAAAAACAGGAAATACTGGGAAATACTATAAAAAAGTTATTTCTTGAAGGATAATAACTCAAAAATGTAGAGATTGTGGTTCAGTAAGTGTGATTCAACACAAAATATAACAAAAGATAACTTAACTGATGGTGGGGAACTAGGGACTCATTCCGATTGGTTGGACAAATTTTACACACAGCCAAATCAATACTAAAAGTAGAAAAATTTTAAAATCACCTGCTTTTATTTTAGAAATTGTTTTCAATAAGTTCAGTCTGCAAATATCTGAATTGTTCCATAAGTCCAGAACACTTACACAGCATACCCCATTTGTCCCTGTATATTCAGCCAGATGAGGGCCACACCCCACAAGAAAGCTACATGTAACACCTGAATAATGTACAGTGTAGTTCTGTACAGTATGTGAAATACACTGTAACACTGAATTAAATTATCAAAATTGAAAAGAGGTTTTTAACAGTCTTTTCATTTGAAATTTATCAGTTCAAGGTGGATTTGTGTAAGAAGAGCCAAAATAAAGGGCATTAATGGCCTTTTTAGTTGACCTTGTACAACTTCAAGAGTACACTGCTAGGTATCGCCCACGTATTTCCCAGTATTTCCCGCCTGGGTGGGAAATACAGATACCAGTATTTCCCGGGAAATTGCCCACCCTGCTCCACTGTATGTAATATTTGTACTTCGGCAGTTTGTTTATAATTTCTGTAGCTATAGACCCTGAAATACACATGTTCCCACCCAACCTGAAAATCAGGGAAAACCTGTAAAATAACCTTCCCCTTTTCAAGCCAGGGAATTTGAGGAAAATTTCTCAAACCAGGAAAAATCAGGGAATTTTGTTTGTCCAGTGACTAACTCACCTGTTGCCCATGTGGGTAAAGCAATAAATAGGTCCAAATGATGATCCTGAAATCATGTTTAATCTCCATCAGGGAAATATAAGGGAATTTGTTTTCATGAATAGGTGGGAATCGTAAATACGAAATAACAGAATTATCGGGAATTTTACTCCAGAATTATCAGACAACACACATCTTCTATTATTGCTGGTGAATGTATGGCATTGCTCATACATACATGTAAAATATACTGAAAATTAAAATCATTAAATGAAAATTTGGAAGATTTATGGAATTTGGTCAATGAATCATGACAGCATTAAATAGAATTTCCTGTATCCCTCTGTATATAGAAGCCTGAAGGCAAAGTATGTCTACCGGAAAATATTTTGATGAAAATTATTCAATGTTTCTTATACATAATCCTGAAAAACGGGAAGACGTGACAAATTTGGCACGTGTCTCAACCTTACACAAATTTTGTTACAACCAAACAGTAAAAGTATATACAGATAAAGAGATAATAATTTTGGGACCTACATTTTTACTTCGTTGTAACAGGAATTTCGTTATAACTGTGCTTGTTATAATGGGAATGCACAGTAGTGAACTATGTCTGCCCTTGTATACTTTAAACAAAAGTCATATTTTTTTTTAAATAAAAAAATGGAAGAATAATTAGTGACTTGCCCTTGCATCTCCAAAACAAATAAAAGCAAGCTTTATTACAATGATTTTACTTGATTTGTAAGCTTCCTTATCACAATCACATTGATAAATTAATGTTTTCCACTAAATTGGACATGTAGAAATTGTAGCTAAAACAGTATAATGACAAGTCAAATCCTTCCTATTGCTACATGACATTATTTCTAATTGAATCCAACAAATACATGAGCATTTCAAAGCAGGGATGCCACTTTTCAGACTTTTGTCTGAATTTCTACTTTTTTGTCAATCTTTCTCTGTACAAAACAATAGGCAAATTTTAAAAATCAGGGTATTCAGACAATTACAAGAAAACTACAAAGTATATTGTTCTTTTCTTTTACTGGAATCTATCTTATTTTAGTATGTGCTTGCACGCACGTGTGTGTGTGTGTGTGTGTGTGTGTTTGTAAATGCTGTTAAACGGGTCATAAGTATGACACTCCACTATCAGATTGGGGACGTTAGGAAAACGGGGACGGTCCCCACCCCTCAAATGGCCAGAAATCAAACGTAGATGGCGCTAAAGCGCCTTAGAAAATGGCCCAAAATTTCTGTGCACCCCCAACGTCCCCGGTTACTGGTAAAATATCATACACATACACAAAATGGGAGTGTGATGTCCCGATTGATGTTGTATCGGAGTGTGTTTGTTTTTACGTCCCCTTTGGCGTGTGTGTGCGTGTGTGTGTGTGTGCGTGTGTGCGTGTGTGTGTGTGCGTGCGTATGTGTGTGTGCGTGTGTGTGTGCGTGCGTGCGTGCGTGCGTGCGTGTGTGTGTGTGTGGACAGTGCCAATAGAAAGTGTGTGGTCGTAATATAACACAGACACTAGTATAAGGGACATTAAGAGTTAATCTGATCTTTTTAAAAGATTTCTGTCTTCACTGAATCCTAACACATGTCCAGTGAATGTGAATGTATCCCATTAAAGACACTATATAACACTGTGGAAGACCTGTTTAAAAAATTGTCGAACTTTGCTATCTGACATATCTAACAGTGTTTGAAAGGAGAAATAAACACCTTAGAACACAAAAGTTTGGACAGTTATGCTGTCACTAGTACAATATGTGCAGATACAAATTGGCACATTAATTTTATATCGGGCGATAGGAAATTCTGCAACACAGCAGTCTATGGAGAAAAGCTGGAATGGTCACTTTTTTAAAGTACTTAATGATTGTTTTACACTGCAATTTTTTCAGGGCTTCATTTTAGACTGCATCAAAGACACTACTAGCATGAGGAATCATGTAGCTCAGATTTTTTAAACTGGAAACATTGTTATACAGTGCCTTTAATATCTAATAATTAATATTTTACGATAATCACAATAACTTTTGTTCTGTGAAATAGTTGTTAAATTCACTAACCGTTCTGTGCACAACTGTATTACATTAAAATTACATGTATTTCAAAATATGTACTCACTTTTGGCAAATAACAGAAATTACAAGAAAAATAGATTAAATTATTAAGAAATGTGACTTCTATTATGATGACTGTTGTATATGGTTCTTCATCCACCACTTACAGGAACTGAAATGACACTAGTCCAAGGACTCACGTAAAAGTGAAATATCAGACCACACTGATAATATATGTATGTCAGAAACAAATTTTTATGGGGCGTGATTCCAATATTATCCAAATCAAAATGCAAGATATTTTGGCTGTTAGAAAAGCAATTGAATAAATACTAATGTGTCGACAAGGAAAAGAGCACTTTGTGCTAAATCTTATTTACTGTTAAAATAAATCCACGTTTCACGTGGTATTTTATTTTATCCATAATCATTCGGATGTAAAGTAGTATGTGATATCAATTTCAAAATATTCCAAAAAACTTTGGTCAGAACAAAACACACACATATCAAATAAATATTTTTTGAATACACTTTTACATGGTTACTTTGCCATGTACATATACTGCATTTTGGCATAAATCATAAATACAGCAAATTTCTTTTTGCTAACTAAAACTTATTTACTGAGGTAAAAAGTGTAAGAAATTTAACTTCATTATGCAGTGGAAGAATGACAAATAATATCTGCCCATACGAGGTGTGACCAAAAAACCCCCAGACAGTGACAACCATGCCCATGACGCATTGTCAATCAACCCACCGCCCATGTCACTGTGTTGCCAACATCTCATCAACACTCTGCTATAAAATCTCACGCTGTGCCCTTTCCTCTAGCTGTCGAATGTCACTCCCCAACTACACCCTGTCACAATAGTTCCTGGTTCAGATGGATGGGAGCCCAACCGAAAAGGCAATGTCATGGGCAGAGCTCCTCCTGGAGAAGCTTGATTCACCAGTTCCAGCCCCAGCCCAACTGACCCATGATCTTCAGATTGATTTCCCGTCCCGTTCCATGTTTGTACCACTTCGCGTATCGTGACAGGGCAAAGCAGGGGCATGAACTCAACAGCCCAAGTGTGAGATAGGTGAATAATATTACAGCAGAATGTTGACATGTTGGGCAACACAGTGAGATAGAGGGTGGGTCGATTGATATTGCATCATGGGTATTGTTGTCACAGTCTACTTTCTTTTTTGTCACACCTTGTAAATTCTCATTATTTCATCACGGTGCCTTCTTTCCCTTTGGCTTCCCGGCATTTATCATCTCACTGTCCACTGTTACCATGACAACATTATCGCCACGAATAAACAACTGGTTGACATGGCGACGTTTGAATTCCTCTGGTTGAATCAGTCTCTTGCCCTTTTTCGGATCGATGTTCACACTAATGCCAGCCTCGGGCTTTTTCATTGGTTTCACTACAGCTGTTCTGGATGGTAATTTCTGCGAGGTTGTTGATTCCGATTTGAGAGTTTTGGAAGACACGGCAGACGCATTTGATGAAGTGGTAGTTGCGGAAGATGTACTCACTGATGTTGATGATGTTGTTGTTAGAGTGTGGGCTGCACAAACGGTGGTGGGGGATGATGTTGCGGGAGCCTGAGATACAACCTGACCCATTTGCGATGCCACTCTGGCCTCAACAGATGATGCTGTAGGCACTATGGTTCCTGCACACACTGGAACTGACACGGATGATGCAGATACCACAGACGCTTGTAAGTTGATCATTTCATCTGCGATCTCGGTAACAGAATGCGTCAATGATCCCTGATTCTCCTTACAACCCAAAGCTGAGGATATTTCTGATATTGCTGAATCTGCAGTTTGTAACACAAGCACTTCCTCCTTGCTCGAGCCCGAAATGATGTTTACCGATGTGCTATCACTTTCTCTGAGGTCAATTTCTGGTAGATCAGAAGATTGTTTGATATCCCGTCTACTGCGCTCTGATGAATTCTTTCCTTTTTTATCAGGATCTGAAGTAGTGGAATGTCTCGTGCCACTTTCAGGACTTGGAACTGTATCTCCAGTATCACACACATTACGTTTTGCATGTAATCTCTCAACTACTTCAGATCCTTCATGATCCACTTTTTCTGAACTTGCTTCACTATCAGCACCCCTTTTCTGCACACTGCCTAAAACCTGGTCATCTCCACTCTGATCTTTCACTTTCCTTTTCGCATTATCCCCATCATCACCATCATCATGGTCATCATCAGCATCTCCATTACTTTGATTTTGGATTGCACTTTCTTTGGCAGCCTTCTCCAATATTAGTTCACTCATAATCTTGCAAATCTGACAAACTTTCTTCTCCTTTGGAAGTGCTGCAGTAACTCCTGATTTTTGTTTTTCTTCTGGTTGTTTCTTTGGATAGAGATTGGCCATGAGCTGAAGAAATCAAAATACAAATGTGAGTAAATACATTTTTGAAAGCACAATACACAGAAACGATAACTAACCAATTGATCAATTTAACATGTACATGTAAGTGTCTGAAAAACCGTGATTTTTTAAATTTGCCTATTCTTTTGTACAGAGAAAGATTGACAAAAAAGTAGGAATTCAGACATAAGTCTAAAAAGTGGCATCCTGAGGAATGAATGAAATAATAATAACAGCTCTTATATAGCGCAGAACACAGAACACTTACACTTACATTTTAAAGGAAACTGTTCAACCAAAGTATACTGCCAGGCAATGACATATGGTAGTTAAACATGGTCACGAAATAAGGAAATAGAGGGCAAAATTCAAACTACAGAGAAAAGTACGGAAAGAATGATGTGTGGATACACCAAAAGAAAAACCAACAGATGGGTCAGAGCTAAGAAAAGTAAATGATGCAGTGATAACAGCAAAAAGAACAAAATGGAGATGGGCAGGGCATCTGGGGAAAATATAACAGATGGAGCCAGTTGACAATGGAGTGGCAGCCATTTTGGAAAGAGAAAAAGGGAAAGACCCCATTCAAGAGGGAGGGATGAGCTAGGCAGCCAGACAGAAGCCACTGCATGTTAAGGCATGCAAGAGATGGGCTTAATTCACCCTATCGCATATAGCCGATATGGAGCGATATCACCCCACGATACTTGATCGTTCTTGAGATGTATACTTCCGGTTCCGGTAAATCATACATTGAAATGCACAAAACACATCATTTTGAACCTTGTTAAATTCATAATATCAATACCTCTTCATACTTGAGCAAACATGGATTGACCTGATGGCCAATTTTGAAGAATGTCTATGTCGCAATCAAAGGACTTTCTTTAATACTCAAAGAAACATTCCTACGACCAGTAAACAACGGAATGAACTTGGAACCCTCGCCAAGACAGCCGCAAATGTTTACTTCAGCAATGGGCCTCTTCGCAGAAGAATACCATTTAAATATCAAATGTAATGTTATGGATATGAAAAGAACATTTCACGAGATCATAAGAAAGATTTTTACATGATCCATGAGTACTTTAGCTTTTCATGTGTTTCGCACTTGCTTAAACCAGAAGTTTTTTTTTTCCAAGAAGTACGGGTCAAGAAATTATAGCGCCACATGGGTTCAGATTCAGAGAGCTGTATGCGATAGGGAGAATTGGCTCCAGTTATAAGAGGCCTTTGTTGACTCAGCAGTGAGATGATATGGGCTGAAGAAGACAATATTTTCACCATCTGACAGTCAGATATCTTACCATAGAATATGTCAGTTTTTCTTCATGATAGAATCTCTTCCCTGTTGATGGTCTCTTGTAGACTTCATCAACATCCATCAAAGCCTGGGGAAGAGAAAAAAAAATATTCAGAAGGAACACCATAGTATTCTAGCCACATATTTCTTAAAGGCATCGTATAACAATGTTTCAGTTTTGAAAATCTGAGCTGCATGATTCCCCATGCTACCAGTGTCACTGACATGGTCTAAAAATGAAGCCTTGTAAAAGTTGCAGTTTAAAACAATCAGTGAGTGCTTTAAAAAAGTAAAAATCATTGAGAGACCATTCCAGCTTTCCCCCATAGACAGCTGTGTTGCAGAATTTCCTATCGCCCAATAGGAAATTAATGTGCCAATTTGTATCTGCACATATTGCACTCAAACTTTTGTGTTCTAAGGTGTTTATTTGTCCATTCAAACACTATCAGATATGTCAGATAGCAAAGTTTGACAACTTTTTAATTATGGCTTCCACAATGTTATATAGTGTCCTTAATTGTGATTATCACATAAATATACAGTTTACCATCCAAACAACACCTTTGATTTTAGTTTCGATATGAAAACAATTTTTAGTACATCCAGAGCCTGTAGCAACATGTGATTAAATTGATGTATGGCATGAAATTCCAATATCATTTTCATGTATAGACAAAGTGATTGCAGGATTGAGGATTGGCCATTTTCTTTACAAAGAAAATAAAAAATATATATATTTTTTAAATTTCAATCATTTTTTTTTATAATCAACCCAAATATTGCCCCCACAAGTGTGGAAAGAAGCTGAATTAAAGGTTAGTGACATGATTGGGAACACTTGAAAATACATTGCATTAAGAACTACATGAGTTGAAATATATATACCAACTATACACCAGGTGGAGTGGATCTCCCAGCTGGAAGGATTTGTCTTTACTTTGTTTACGTAAGGAGAAACAAGCATGAACATACTAGTTTTTTAATTCTCTCCTGCCCTGATAAAATAGAACACATAGAGAGCTATACAACAGGTTTGCCTGCCAAAAGGGATATTGACATTAGTTATTTCAGAATGAGTTAATGTTTGACTACACGATTTTCAAAGCAGAATCCTAAATTCGAGAATAGTTTCAGCCCAAGTTGAGGCTACCCCCAATGATGCCCAATCATGTCATTTACCTTTAATAGAATATGAATGAATCCATCATTTAAATCATTTAAACCTTTGATGTTTGATATTTTTTTAAACCAGAAAATGGACTAAATCAAAACTTGATATTTTTCTTTATTTTTTTCCACCCTTTTTGCCACATAACCATTTATTCTGTATTTTTTTTTGTTCGAGCATTTTTTTTAAATCATTGATTTAAAGCCCAAGTTTAGTTTTGGGGATTTTTTTCATTTGAAAGCTTTATGTCCCAAAGTCATAACCCTGCAATAATAGATTCTGAATGTCTTTAGTTTTTTTTAAATTTAATTAATGAAAAAGTCTCGGGGGGGGGGGGGACCCCCAAGATTTTTTGACTATATTTACATTATAGCATCCAAAGGGTTAATGAGAAGTTAAGAGTCTGCTCTTTTAGATGAGGTATAACTCATATAACCTTAACAC
>JZLH01S0227540.1:68654-82837 GCA_001188425.1 Eucidaris tribuloides
TTCAACGTTTGCCCCATCATATACAGTCGATTTTGGCCTCTGTCGAGATCCATGACAGTGAATCAGCTTGCTGACCTTGCCGATAAGATCATGGAAGTCGCTACGCCAACTCCTTCCTCCATCTCGCGTGTGTCAAGCACAGCATCTGCAGACTCAGATTCGAAACCTGTTCCCGATGACATACAACGCTTGACAGCTCAAGTCACTAAGCTTACCACACAGGTACAAGCCTTGACTACTGAATTACGCCAACGTTCCAGATCTCGAGATCGTTATGACAGTGATGGTCAACATGATTCACGTCGCCAGCGTAGTCGATCCAGAAGTCGCAACAGGAACGAATGTTGGTACCACAATCGGTTTGGAGGTAAGGCACGTAAATGTGTGCAACCCTGCTCTTACACAACATGCTGTACTCATCGCCTTCTCCGGGAAACGACCAAGCCAGCCGGGAGTAAGAGCGACAACCCGAGCTGGTGGTAAGAGCAGTCGCTTATTCTACATCCAGGATCGAATCAGCGGAACTAGATTTTTAGTTGATACGGGAGCTGACGTAAGCATAATCACACCATCTGTGGCCGACAAACGACAGCGTGCATGTTCAGAGTACATATTGGAAGCGGTGAACAAGACTCCCATTCCTGCGTATGGTGAACGCTCTATCACATTAGACTTGGGACTTAGGAGGACTTTTCGTTTTATTTTTGTGGTTGCAGATCTTCCTACACCCATTATCGGAGCAGATTTTCTGGATGAATTTGGACTGGCTGTGGATGTTAAGCACCAGAGACTTATCGACACTGTGACACAACTCGCAGTCAACGGCATCCGTGCTCCTCTCCATACGCAGTGTGTCAGTCCTATGTTTGCACGTTCACCTGGTACAGGCAGTGATAAATATACCGCCATCTTGGAGGAGTATCCGGACATCACTCGCCCTGACTTCCGCCCGAAAGCTGTCAAACATACAGTTACGCACCACATCGTCACAACAGGTCCACCGGTTTCTTCACGTCCTCGCCGTTTAGCTGCTGATCGCTTGAAAATTGCCCGTTCCGAGTTCGAACACATGCAGGAACTGGGGATCATACGACCGTCGAGCAGTAATTGGGCTTCTCCTCTTCACATGGTTCCCAAATCTACACCAGGCGACTGGCGCCCATGTGGGGATTATCGTGCTCTGAACGCTAGAACTGTACCAGATCGCTACCCAGTCCCACATATACAGGACTTTTCAGCATCATTGAACGGCAAGAAGATCTTTTCAAAGATAGATCTGGTGAAAGCATACCATCAGATTCCCGTCGAGCCATCTGATATACCAAAGACAGCAATTACGACACCATTCGGACTCTACGAATTCACACGAATGCCGTTTGGTCTTCGAAACGCCGCCCAATCCTTCCAGCGTTTGATGGACGAAGTAGTTAGGGGCCTGCCTTTTGTCTTTGTTCACATTGATGACATGTAAGTAGCAAGCGCATCAGAAAAAAACACCAGGAACATCTTCGACTTCTGTTTGCCCGCCTTCACGAGTATGGTATCGTGATCAACCCGGCCAAATGTGTGTTTGGTGTTAGCTCTCTTGTCTTCTTAGGACATCACATCAGCACTGATGGCATTCGACCTCTCGAGAAACGCGTGAAGGAGGTCCGTGAATTTGCTCGCCCTTCATCTATCCGACAGCTGCGTCGATTTCTGGGACTTGTCAATTTTTATCGACGCTTTATCCCCAAGGCAGCAGCTCTCTTAGCACCACTGACAGACATGCTCCGCGGTCAGCCAAAACGGTCAACCAAGGCAGTCGAGTGGACTGACGAGCGCATCAGTGCATTCGATCGTGCAAAAGAGGAACTCGCCAATGCCGCTTTGCTTGTACACCCTTCTTCAGATCGCCCAACTAATTTGATGGTTGACGCATCAGATGTAGCAGTTGGTGGCGTACTTCAACAGTGCGATGATGGAGTTTGGAAGCCAATCGCATTCTTTTCGCAGCGACTCAAGCCAGCAGAGGTGAAGTACAGTACATTTGGCAGAGAATTGTTAGCTGTTTACCTCACGATTCGCCATTTTCGCCATTTCTTAGAGGGACGCGAGTTCACAGTATACACCGATCATAAGCCACTGACCTATGCTTGCTGATCGAAGCTGACCCGCTCCACCTCCAAGGTAAACCGCCATTAGACTATATATCACAGTACTCATACATTCAAGCACACATCGTGTAGACAACATTAGCTGAAGCGTGTCTCGACTGCTGGATGCTCTCACACCTCGTTTAATGTATTTCGGTACAAACGCTGCTGACAATCGATATGAATGAAGATAAGAAATGCCTTCACTGACATCAAACAAGCTGCCACACCTCAAGCACGGAGATTTGGTGTGTCTTGTCGTCTCTACAGCGTCACGAGCAGACCTACTCCAAGAAGCATTCCGTGCACGATATTTGAAACGTTGCATATATGTCGATTCCTGGCTACGCTCTACTAAATCCATATCATCATCCACGCTTTTTGCGGACTAATGAACAAGGACATACGTGGGCTGGGCCCGTTCCAATGCCTAGTGGCTTCAGCATCCAAAGTTCATCGTCATACAGCCACCACTCAGAAATCCACACCTTCGCCAGATGCCCAGATTCAGTCACATCCATGGACTTAGTCGCCACTCCCTTCTTTCAAATTGATGTCTTTACATAGTAACCTGCATTTAGATCGGTTACGAGATGTGCCGAGGCTCTTCCCAACATCTGAAATTACGCCAGAGACAAGTCGCCAACACGGTGGTACGCGATGTGGATTTCTCATTCGGCGCCCACCTTCAACCATCACCACTTGATAGGGAGCAATTTGATCGCAAACTCTTTCAAGCACTCACGTCACTCCTTGGAGTTCTCAGTAACGCATCCACTGATATCACCCTGCACAGTAATGTGACGTGAAGACTCATCGTAAGGCCAAAGCAGCACTCGAGGCAGTCTGATCCTAGCAAATGGCGAGAGTTTCTCCTCAATCGTCTTTAGGCTATCCGTACTACCGTAAATAAAAGACCGATCTTGGTTGTACACCAGCAGAACTATGTATGGACACTCACTGAAGGTTTTTCTCAATGGTCAGTGTAGCACAAAACAACTCCAGACTCCTCTCTGATCCAAGCAACTAGTACATCGCCTTCGACCAACTACATGAATCATGTGACCCTGCTCGCCACAGCACAAACTACGACGTCTCACGTTCCACCTGATATGCAAGATTTCTCGTACGATTGTACAGATGTTGAGTTCCTCTCACTGCAACCGCAATATGATGGACCGTACAAAGTTGTTCGCCGAACGCCGAAGTTTTTCATTTTGGATGTGAAAGGGAAGAATGATTCTGTCAGTGTTGACCGTCTCAAAGTTGCTCATCTGCCATCGGCTACAAACATTGACAATTCGTTTGTACATCATGCAGATTTTACATTGCCTGCTACTACTACTACCGCTATTCCACCAGTACGGACAACCAGGTCTGGTCGCCGCGTCCATTTTCCCGCTCGGTTTGCCCAGTTTTCCAGTGGATGAAGGGACGTCTTGTTTTTTTTTTACCATGGAATATATCTTCTGTATCGATCAACTTTCATTTCATTCGTTGATCTAGGAGGGGAGTAATGTAGTAGTTTTTTTTATTGTACAGCACATGTTTGATCACCAGTTTGTTTATTTTGGTTCCCAAGACAACTTAATATATTCAGCTGCTGGAGCACTGCATAGTTTGTATTCAAATATGTCTTTTGTGTTCCTGCTCCAAGTATTTCCCTTGTGCCTGCTGGCAGGTAACTTTATTCAGGAATTCTTGTACATATGTTCAGTTTTAATTTATGGATATTTATGGTCAGCTGACAGCAATCAACCAATTGGGAGCCTAAGTGGCAGAACCTCATGACAATAATTTTTCCATGGAAAGCACTTGGCAGGAAGTTCTCTCTCAGTGAAGACACGGATTTCTGCTACAGTCATTTCTTCCTCTACAGCAAGTCGCTGAGTTATTTCCTTTGGTTTTGAGTTATTCCCTTGGTTTTCATCTTGGAGATTGGTAGCATCCCATTTTGTATATATATTGTTCATGTACTGCTTGGGCTATCCGAGGGAAAGTGCAATATTTTGTTGAACAACCCTTTTGAGTTTTGACTTGTTTCGCCGAGGCCTAGCGGGCGCGGCCAACTCAGCATCCGGTTCCTTGTGATTTATCTGGCGGTGTCTACGTTTCAGTTGGGTGAGTTAGCTTATTTTTTTTTTTTAATGTAAGACCTCAATTCTTACACATGCTTCATACATATCCTGCAGTATCCTCAAATACTTCTCTGCTACACCTGGCTCTCTCCAACAATACAATTCCTCCCTTGGCACCCTTTCATGCCCTTTTCGAGATTCACAAGCACACATTGCAGCTCTTTTGCCCTTTTCCCCCATGTCTCCATAAACATCCTCAATGCAAATATTACATCCGCAGTGCTTCTTCATGGCATGAAATCTCATAAATATACACTTCTTTGTCACCTTGTATTCTACAACTCTTTCCAAAAGTATGACTCGTCTCCTTTATTTCTCTATAATTACCACAGCTCTGCACATCACTCTCATTCTTTCAGATTGGCAATAACATGCTTTTCTGCCAGTCATCACAAGTCATTTCACTATCAAAGATTGCATTAAACAGCTTTGTCAATAACCCAGCTCCCATGTAACCCAAACACTTTCATGCCTCCACTTGTATATTACCTGTACGACCTGCCTATCCATTTTACATTCTGTTCATTGCCGCTCTCACTTCTTCCCAGAGGCATCGATCCTGGGGGCAGGGGGTGATCGCCCCCCCTCCATGAAATATTGGGGGGGGGGCGAACATATCGATATGCCCCCCAATAATTTTGACAACTTGAAGAATTCAGAATATGCAAAGTAAATTTATGTCTTAAAAAGCATTGGAAAGCACTATAAAACCATTAAACATGGCATAAAATACTATTAAACTTACAAAATTGCCAATTTTTTGGCAAGCTTGGTGCGCAAAAATCTGTATTACAATTTGGCGCGCAGAGCGTGACGAAAACTTTGGATCGTTTAAACTTTTGCCCCCCCCCCCCCATGTTTACTTTCATTGTCTCTCTGCCCATCCCGCTTCTTCTTTGCCGTTCTCTTCTGCATTTTGGTCAACTGTACATCTTCATCCCACCTCCTTCCAGGTGCATACCCTAAAAAAAATTCTCCCTTATCTCTTTACAACTTCAGCTACATCCACCCATTCTTCCAATCCATTCTCTTCTATTTCCTTACCTAAGTGCTCTCGGAATTGTGCGCAACTTCCTTCCTTCAATGTTTCTCTCCCAAATTCAAGTTTACTTTACATACCATCACTCGATGTTGTCTTGCTACACACTATGCTGCAATCACCTTACAACTGAGAATCTCTCTCATGTCACGTCTTATAGGTCCACTTGCGTTTATATACCTCCCCCCTTACTCTGCAATCCTCCCTCTTTCTTAGGAAGGAATTGTCACTGCCATCATTATTCTTTTCGCGAAGACCACTAATATCTGCCCTTCTTCATTTCTCTCTTTTGAAACACAATTTTCCATTATATATTCATTCCCTCTATTCTCTTCACGAACATGCCCATTCAAATCCCCTCCTATCACTACTCTCTTTTCCTGATGTACCCTCCCTACCTATTTGTCTATCAAGCTACAAAAACTATCCTTTTCCGCATTCCCGCACCCTATTTTTTGTGCGCAAGAGCTTATGACATTTACAACTGTTCCCTAAATCATCATATCCAGACTCATTATCATATCCAACACATTTTCACACTCAGTACATTATTAACATAACACTCTTTAACAATTATGTCCACACCATTCCCTTTTCCATAAAAAGCACAACGTTCTACAGCTTGAATTTATAATGAAAACATACGCTTAAGTATGATACATGGTAGTAATTTCAATACGTTTATGTAAAAATTCATGTAAGTTTTCAGTGTCGTTGTTATATAGCCATCTAAAGATTGATATACGGGAATATGGGCATATGGCAGACCACATGGGGGCCATTTTGCATGGATATATATATGCAAATTTATGCAAATTATGTATATTAGAATGCTGAAAAATACTACTGATATCATAATTGTATTCCCTGACTTAACAAACATGAGTATAGACACCAGAATTTACTTTCTACGGGTTTTATGTTCCGAGATATGGTCATAAAAAGGTTAGATGTCGGCCATTTTGAATATATGATTCACATGCATGTTTATGCAAATTAGGTGTACATTTAGGTATAACGACTGGGAAAATGTCATTAATCACAAAATCTGTTCTTCCCCCTCCAAAAATCATCTTAGATATAGAGATGTACTTACGCATGATTATTACGTTAAACATAGGCTTCAATGGGCTACATGGTGGCCATTTTGAATTAATTTATATGCAAATTTATGCAAATAATGCATGTCAGAATGGTCAAAAGGGCATGATTATATCATATTTGCATTTTATGAATTTTATGACGGTAGAAACATGGGTATAGAATACTATAAATACCAGAATTAACTTTCTTTGGTATCCATGTGCCAAGATATGGGCATCAATAGGCTATACGGCGGCCATTTTGAATTTATTTACATTAAGCATTGATCCACCACTCGGATTTTAGGGGACTTTTAATATGTTGTTTTAGTGGCTCTTCCAGGTTAAATGCAAGTGGAATCGTTTCTGTTGCAATTTGTTTTGGGTTGACCCATTTTTTCTTATTTTGACTGGACTAATATTTATGATTTTCAATATGGCGTCGGAGGCCATCTTGGATTTAGAGGTCAAGACGAACCCAAACTGTTTTGAAAATTGTTTCATAAGGTTTAGTATGCAGGATATAGTGTTAAACTAGATTTGAATTCGTCACTGAGACGAATTAGGTGATCCGCACGTCATCTTATTTCATTAATGACGATCTTAGAACGATGTTATGATAATTAACGCATGAACAAATTGATGCAATGTTATACAGAACTGCAATTTGACGAAATGAGGGATATTTGATTTGACACGCGCGTACGCGTCCGTCATTACGCGCGTGCGCGCACATGGATATGTCCAAAAGTTCACCCTTGATCTGATCTTGACATGTGGTAAATTTGGTCATGTAATTTGGCTTCAGTCATGAGATATAGAGAAAATCCATTTTTTAACTATGACGTCATAGATGACGTCACGGATGACGGGTCACATTGACAAGATGTCATTTTTGAGAACTTATCATGACACATCATTATGAAAATTTGTAACATGCCAGGACATGCCAATCGGCATATGGACTACATTTGATTTTCATTAATGACGTCATAGATGACGTCATCGAGATTAAAATAACAAAATGATGCATGAAATCATATCTAGGCATCATAGCCTAACAGAACAGCAAACAAAAACATGAAAGTCATGGGTTATTCTAGAGATTTATGACTGATTTTAAAATGCACGTTAAGTCTATGTGCGCGCGCGTGCGTTTTAACTTTTTCGGGTGCGTACGCCTTATTTCAGGTCCAATCTGTTTGGAAAAGGTTCGAAATGATGTAGAAGTCAGTCAGGTATTCAAATCCATCGAAAAAAACGGCGAAATTCGATCACAAAACGAGTGCGCGCGAAAAAACGCGCGCGTACGCGCGCGCACCAAAAATGCGCCAAATGTCCTGAAACGTATGCAGTCAAAATCCTAGGTCGATTTGAGCATTTTTAAGATTTGACGCGCCCGTACGCGTCCGTCGTGACGCGCGCGCGCACGTGGCTTTGTCCACAGGTTGACCTTGACCCGACCTTGACATGTGCCAAATTTGGTTACGTAATTAGACTTCAGTCATGAGATATTGACATAAACAGATTTTGACAAATGACGTCATAGATGACGTCACGGATGACTGATCACATAAATGACATGTCATTGTCGAGATATTGGCATGGCACATGATCATGGAAAGTTGCAACATGACAGGACATGTCGTTTTTGAGATATTTGGGACACAAAAAAGTGGTCAGAAAGAGAGAAGAAGAAGAAGATTTTGACGAAATCAATGGTGATCCGCAACGGTTACACGTTGCGGATCACCAATGATACTTTATTTGTTGATATAGGGATAACAGTTTTAGAAATAATAGGTTTTATGTATTTCAAAATGGCGTCGGCGGCCATTTTGAAAAAAGGCCGTTTACACAATTTCCCCACCATTTTTGAAAAATGCATGGGAGCTATATTTTCTTAAAATAGGTCCATTTAGCCAAATCCGTTGAGAAAAAAAAGGTAGCATTAACATGGTCACGGATCCTACGAAAATGACTCTACTATTATATAGTTATTTTATTTGGGGTGTTGCTGTTTGTATACGTGTGTTTCTTTATGGGTGTATGTATATGCGTGTATGTGTGTGTGTGCCTGTTTGTTTGTTTGTTTGTGTGTGTGTGTGTGTGTGTGTGTGTGTGTGTGTGTGTGTGTGTGCGCAATGTTTAAATCTTTCCATGTCGAGCCTAAAAACAAACTTGTATATTATTTTTCAATTCCTCCTCACAATTCGCCAATCATAAATACCTTCATCCAATGCCTACGCTATAAATCCACACATATTGATGCCATAGCTTCGTTCTGGTTATCATCAGGTTCTGCGTTAACGCCCTTTTGGTTCTATACCCACGGTATACAAAGAAACAGGCGCTGATTTAATTTCATCTCCAGCCCTGATAGAAATTGAACCCATAGAAAACTACGCAAAAAATTTTACTGTCACAGCATTTTCTGAATACCAGAAGGGCGCTATCGCAATACACAGTGACAACCAGAAGGGCGTTAACGCAATTGACTTCGTACAGTGATAGCGCCTTTCTGGTTCTCAACATGTTGTGCATTAACGCCCTTCTGGCTCTATACCGACGTGATAATAATTGGACAACAAAGAGGTAATGTATGGCCATAAACTTTCCACACCAGGAAGTGAATGGTACGTAATTATGGGTGCATTTAGACCGAAATAAACGACTACTTCCAATCTTACCATTTCTCTTTCAACACCTGTTCTATTCTCTCTGATTCTTCTTTGAGGCTGTGTGAAGTTAATTTAGCATTTCTGTTTGGAAATAAACTGTGCTGCAAGAGATGAAAAAGGCTTGCACGAGCGATGATAAAGAAACCCGCCGTCAGATACTGAGTCACACTATTTTAACTTACCAAATGCGATGTAGTTCCGGCATTATCGAAAAGCATACATGGCGTCGATTAGGCACATGAACGAATTGAGGAAGTCTGCAAGGGCGATGTTAAAGACGAAAACATTGGTCTTTTTCCGTAAGGACCTGCAGGCTAAGATGGCCACCATGGTGACCAAATTCAAACTTGACGCAATCATTGAGACGGAGAATGTCGCCCAAAATAAAACCATGCTGACCTCCATTTAGGTTTAGTTTATTAGCTAATATTTTTGACGGAAATAGTTCTATCACGCGATCAACGTTTGATCCTTTGAGCTTGTTTGAAACCAATATGGATTCCTGCGCGCAGTCGATGGGTATGCCTCCGCAGTCCGCAGTCCCATCCAACTGATGTAATTTGAAAAGCTTCAAGTTACCATGGTAGCAAGACCAATTAGATGAATAAGCATAAGCCCATGTGACCCTTGACCAAGTTACAGTAAATTCCAATTCAAGCAGTTCTTAAATTATCGCGACAATGAGCTCAATTCGGACAGGAGGCCTTGTGACCTTTGACCTCTTGACCTTTCAACTCCAAAATCGAATCAGCAATTGTGGCCTTTATACAAGATACTTCTCCCAAGTTACATCAAAAATCGGAAAAGTCATACTCAAGTTATCAGTCATGAGCCAAATCAGACATATTAAGGCCGGTGACTTTGACCTTTGAGCTCAAAATCTAATCAGTTTATTGGTGCCTCATAATACATACTTCACCCAAATAACATAAAAATCTGACAGGCCGTTCTCAAGTTATCATGGTAACGAGCCCAAATCAGACATATTTTTAGGCTCGGTGACCTTTGACCTTTCAGCTCCAAAATCTAATCTGTTGTATTGGTGCCTTATAATAAATACTTCACCAAGTTTCATCACAATCGGACCAGCCGCTCTGAAGTTATCGCGTTAACGAGCCCAAATCAGACATATTTAAGGCCGGTGACCTTTGACCTTTGACCTTTCAGCCCAAAATCTAATCAGTTCATTGGTGCCTCATTATACATACTTCACCCAAGTTACATGACAATCCGACCAGCCGCTCTCAAGTTATCGCGGTAACGAGCCCAAATCAGACATATTTAAGGCCCGGAAGACCTCTGACCTTTGACCTTTGAGCTCCAAAATCTAATCAGTTCATTGGTGGCTCATATACATACTTGGTCCTAGTTACATCAAAATCGATCGGGGTTCTCAAGTTATCGCGGGTAACTGAGCCCAAATCAGACATACCTGTATTTTAAGGCCGGTGACCTTTGACCCCCAAAATCTAATCAGTTCATTGGTGCCTCATAATACATACTTCACCCAAGTTACATCACAATCCAACCAGCACTCTCAAGTTATCGCGCGGTAACGAGCCCAAATCAGACATATTTAAGGCCCGGTGACCCTTTGACTTTGACCTTTCAGCTCAAAATCTAATCAGTTCATTGGTGTCTCATAGTACATACTTGGTCCTAGTTACATCAAAATCCGATTGGGTTCTCAAGTTATCGGCAGGTAACGAGCCCAAATCAGGACATATTTAAGGCCCGGTGACCTTCGACCTTTGACCTTTCAGCCCCAAAATCTAATCAGTTCATTGGTGCCTCATAATCATACTTCATCCAAATTACATGACAATCGACCAGCCGCTGTCAAGTTATCGCGGTAACGAGCCCAAATCAGACATATTTAAGGCCGGTGACCTTTGACCTTTGACCTTTCAGCTCCAAAATCTAATCAGTTCATTGGTGGCTCATAGTACATACTTGGTCCTAGTTACATCAAAATCGCGATCGGGGTTCTCAAGTTATCGCGGTAACGAGATCCGGTAACGGACGGACGGACGGACGGACGGACGGACGGACGGACGGACGGACGGACGCACGGACGGACAACCCGAAAAACATGATGCCTCCGGCAACTTCGTTGCAGGAGGCAAAAAGATAAGCTAACTCACCCAACTGAAACGTAGACACAGCCACAGAAATCACAAGGAACCCGATGCTGAGTGGCCGCGCCCGCTAGGCCTCGGCGAAACAAGTCAAAACTCAAAAGGTTGTTCAACAAAATATTGCACTTTCCCTCGGATAGCCCAAGCAGTACATGAACAATATATATACAAAATGGGATGCTACCAATCTCCAAGATGAAAACCAAGAGAATAACTCAAAAACCAAGGAAATAACTCAGCGACTTGCTGTAGAGGAAAAAAATGACTGTAGCAGAAATCCGTGTCTTCACTGAGAGAGAACTTCCTGCCAAGTGCTTTCCATGGAAAAATTATTGCATGAGGTTCAGCCACCTAGGCTCCCAATTTGGTTGATTGCTGTCAGCTGACCATAAATATCCATCAATTAAAACTGAACATATGTACAAGAATTCCTGATAAAGTTACAGCCAGCAGGCACAAGGAAATACTTGGAGCAGGAACACAAAAGACATATTTGAATACAAACTAGGCAGTGCTCCAGTAGCTGAATATATTAAGTTGTCTTGGAACCAAAATAAACAAACTGATGATCAAACATGTGCTGTACAATAAAAACCACTACACTACTCCCCTCCTAGATCAACGAATGAAATGAAAAGTTGATCGATACAGAAGATATATTCCATGGTAAAAAAAACAAGACGTCCCTTCATCCACTGGAAAACTGGGCAAACCGAGCGGGAAAATGGACGCGGCGACCAGACCTGGTTGTCCGTACTGGTGGAATAGCGGTAGTAGTATAGCAGCGCGTGAAATCCGCATGATGTACAAACGAATTGTCAATGTTTGTAGCCGATGGCAGATGAGCAACTTTGAGACGGTCAACACTGACAGAATCATTCTTCCCTTTCACATCCAAAATGAAAAACTTCGGTGTTCGGCGAACAACTTTGTACGGTCCATCATATTGTGCGTTGCAGTGAAAGACCGAACAGCATCACACCTGACAAATATACGTGGCGAGCGAGTCTTGCAAATCAGTGTGGAACGTGAGACGTCGTAGTTTGTGAAACGTGTTCGAGCAGGGTCGACAATGATTCATGTATTTGCGAAGGCGATGTACTAGTTGCTTGGGTCAGAGAAGGCAGTCTGGAGTTGTTGGTGCCACGCTGACCTGGAACCTTCAGTGTAGTCCCATACACTAGTTCTGGCTGGTGTCAACCAAGATCTCTTTTACGGTATACGTATACCTAAGAGTACGATTGGTAGAACTCTCGCCATTTGCTGGGATCAGACTGCGCTCGAAGTGCTGCTTTGAGCTGACGATGAATGCGTTCCACGATACCATTCGGCTGCAGGCGTGATATGCAGCTGGTGCGTGTAACGAGAACTCCCAGAAGGATGAAGTGCCTTGAAAGAGTCGATTCAATAATTGCCTCCCCCTATTCAGTGGTGATGGTTGTAGGTGCGCCGAACGAGAAATCGCACTCGGTGACAAGCTCTTGCGACTGTCTCTGCCGTAATGTCAGATGTGTGGGTAAGCCTCGCCCCATCTCGTAAACCGATCAATGCAGGTTAGCATGTAACAACATCCAATTTGAAGAAGGGAGTGGGCCGACTAAGTCGCACATGGATGTGACTGAATTCTGGCATGCTGGCGAAGTGTAGGTTTCCAAGTGGTGCCTTGATATGACGATGAACCTTGCGAAGCGCTGACAAGCTAGCATGACGGGCCCAAGCACGTTATGTCCTTGTTCATACTGCGCCAAACAAAGCGTGATGTAATCATGATTGAGTAGAGCGTTACGCCAGGATGCAGACATATTATGGCAACGCTTCAAATATCTCGTGCGAACGATGCTTCTTTGGACGTAGGGTCCTCTCGTGACCTGTAGAGACGTCACACAAATCACTCGTTGCCTTTGAGAAGGTCGTGCACTTGTTTGACATGTCAGTGAAGGCGATCTTCTGTATCCTCTTCCCATGTCATCATCGATCTGAGTCAGCTGCGGATTTTCCCTCGAAATCAACCAAAACGAGGGTGTGAAGAGCATGCCACGATGAGTCGAGACAAAGCATCAGCTACCATGTGTTCTACACATGTCCGTTGCTGAATGCTTTCTGACGTAAACTTTGATATGTAGTCAAACTGGCGGATTTCCCTTGGAGAGTGACGGTCAGGCTTCGATCGCAAAGCATACGTCAGTGCTTATGAATCGGTGGTATTAACTGTGAACCTCGCGTCTCCTCTAAGAATGGCGGAAAATGGCGAATCGTGAGTAAAACAAGCTAACAATTCTCTGCCAATGTTACTGCTACTTCACCTCTGCTGCGCTTGAGTCGCTGCGAAAAGAATGCGATATGCTTCCAATCCATCATCGCAGCTGCTTGAAGTAGTCGCACAAACTGCCTACTCTGATGCGTCAACATCAAAAATTAGCTTGGGCATCTAAAGAAGGGTGTACAAAGCAAAGCGTATTGCGAGTTCTCCTTTGCACGAGATCGAATGCACTGATGCGCTTCTCAGTCAACTCGACCTGCCTTGGTTTGACCGTTTTGGCTGACGCGCGAGGCATGTCTGTCAGTGGTGCTAAGAGAGCTGCTTCCTTGGTGGATAAAGCGTCGCATAAAAATTGACAAGGTCCAGAAATCGACGCAGCTGCTCGGATAGATGAAGGGCGATCGCAATACGGACCTCCTTCACTGCGTTTCTCTAGAGGTCTTAAATGCCATCCAGTGGCTGATGTGATGTCCTAAGAAGACAAGAGAGCTAACACCAAGACACACTTTTGGCCGGCTTGATCACGATAGCATACTCGTGAAGGCGGGGCAAACAGAAGTCGAAGATGTTCGCTGTGTTTCTTTTTCTGATGCGCTTGGCTCTAACATGTCATCATGTAAACAAAGGACAAAAGGCAGCCCTAACTACTTCGGTCATCAACGCTGGAAGGATTTGGCAGCGTTTCGAGACAACGGCATTCGTGTGAATGT
>JZLH01S0227540.1:82862-102712 GCA_001188425.1 Eucidaris tribuloides
CCTCGAGAGAGAATTCATGGCGATATATAAATGGAGGAGCGTCAATCTACATGATCTAAGTGGCCACATTATCATATAGTGCCTATTCTACTACAATGATACTCTAATTCGCCTATACTTCTGCTACGTTTTGCTTCAATTTCTTGGTATTCGAAATCCATACTATCACTACCCACAAACTGAATGCATGGGGATGAACAACCCAGACACGACGGAAAGCGGTTTTACAAATTAAGTTTCACCGAGCGGTCAGGATCTTTCAGATGCTCTCTGAGAAAATCATATACGTCGATAAGCTGAGAAGCCTTGGTTTTGAGTGTAACCTATTTGTTTTTTTTACACAACAAAGGTTTAGCTTTAACGAGAATCTTAAACGGCTTTATCGAAAGTCTGTTGATCAGTCATCCTAAACAATAACCAATTTTCTTGAAATAGGTTTATTTGTATTCGTATATTATTTAGATAACCTAGTATACAGTTACAATAACTGTCATACTCTAAGTCCAGCTTAATAGGAACATGAAAATAAAAATTCGTGCACCTAATGAAGATCAGCATCACATATTATGCGTTCAGAAAACTAGTTGAAATTTCACTGGTGTTTATTTCCTACCACCTAACAGAATTTCTCTGACATACTAAGTTAGAAGTACACTGGAATTGCTCAGTTTGTCTGTACATACTTTATATAATCGCTTTAAAGATGCATGATTGTTGAAGATCATGCACAAACCAGGCCTAGTGCCTGGACAAGCCACACTTTCTGGAATGGATGTTATTTACATACTGCTACGTACCTTGTCAACATATGCTTTATTTGTATATATTTTTTGTCGCTAAAGGAGTAATTGACAAAGATGATATAACTTATATAAAAAACAATCTTATACTTCTTGAACTCCAGGCCGTTATCCATGTCTTGTCCAATCCTTGTGTCAAATGGAGTTCTGCACCATGACTGAGGCAAATTATAGCTGCAATCTGTAACGAGCTTTATGGAGCCGTATCAATTTGCAACCCTCAGTTGCAACCGTTAGGTGAGCCCTTATTAATCTCCATTAGAGTTAATTAATACCGATCTTATTTTCGTTCATCTCATTTGCCACTTTCGGTACTACCACTGTCTCCATTCGTAAATAAAAGTTGCCTGTAACAAGGTTCGTCAAAGAATAAGCGTTGTTACATAACATATGGGCTCCATGGTGTTTGTGGTTCATCTTATAAGTGGAGCCTAGAACTGTTTTCAATCCACACACTGGAGATATGGCTCAAGGAATATCAAATACCTCTACAGGTTCTGTAAAGTTGAAATCCTTTCAGCCTCTCTGAAATACATAAATTGATCAGACTGCCCAGGACAAAATGCTTCCAAACGCTTCACCCCACTTTAACCAAGAGTCCCCCCTCCTTTTAGTCTCGAGAGTTTGAAATCCAGTACCAACACCAAGGGCGCGCGGGCGGGGGGGGCGCGCGGGTCAGGGCGCGGCGGGGGGGCCGCGGGGCAGACGAAAACTGATGGAAAATTTACCGATCTATCCAACAAACAGGAATAATGTTATGTTGCAAGAAATCAATATTCATGATTGGGATTTCTCAGAATTGCCAAGATTGAAGGCTTATAACTGCTATATATAAACCTATTGTAGTATCGCTGTTAAAATTGTTCATACTTACGGCAAGTTCCCATCATCAACCTGCTGGCCCAGCATCCTGTCCGAACTACGGTCACCCTGTTCGACAGAGTGGGAACTCTCGTGCGATTTGAAAATCAATACGATTTGATCGGCTGGACATAAAATAACGGTCAGGATGCCCAACACCCAAGGTTTGACCACTCTTGTGATACAATCTGTCGTTCTATCGACATTCGGCCTACTATTTCTGCTTGAAGGAGTTGCGTAGAAATGATGAAGTGAGAGGACCGACATCGGCCGCTTGACATCAGAGGTGAGATAGCTACAAAAATAGCAACCAACTGTATTAAAATGGCGGGGCGTTTCAGGGGCATCTCTGAAACAGCCCCCGTCTGTGACAATAAAAACTGATTCAGAGCATATATTATGGGCCAGTAACAACAGCTACCTTGCTATGGAAATATCGCTTTGTATTGTGCACTTGTCCTAACCTACCGACCTGAAATGGTTTAAGAAAATAATTGGCCCTTCTAAAAAAAAATAATGCTATGACCATCAAACCATCCAAATACTATTGCACAGGATAATGTGCTGTGATCGTTGCTTAAGACATATGCTTCGCTTCAAACAAAGCCCACAATTGTCATTTTTCCCTTTTGTGAACGTATTAATGTACGCCTCTGGAAATTCAAGATCAAATGTCTAATGAAACGTTCTGTTTCAAAATAATTATATTTTCACTGTTCCAGTGGCATTGTGTTCAAATTCAAATTTTCTTCCATGTATTTAAAAGTATTGGCTAACATTTACCTACAGCTTAAAAAATCTGAGCTTAACATGATTCCCATGCTACATTGTCTTTGATAAGTCTAAAATGACGCCCATGAAAATAAATTGTATTCAAAATGATTTTAGTGCTTTAAAAAAGTGAAAAATGCCTAAGTAGAGTCGGATTCGACTGCCCATTTTCCTCCCATAGACTGACTGTGTACACCTATAGCTTATTTAAACTCCCCCCGAGTTTTAATTGTTATCAGCTCAATAACTTGCCATTGCGCCAGTGTAACTTTGCACAAACTTTTATATTCTAAGAGGCGTGATTTATTTGTCTATTGAACACTACATGCAGTTCAGATTATCATAATTTGACAATTTATAATGAAGCTCACAATGTTAGCCTGTCACTTAAACACTCTTTTTGTGTGTCTCCTCACGGTCTGTGCGATACGAA
The DNA here is from genome assembly GCA_001188425.1 of Eucidaris tribuloides. Taxonomy (NCBI): domain Eukaryota; kingdom Metazoa; phylum Echinodermata; class Echinoidea; order Cidaroida; family Cidaridae; genus Eucidaris; species Eucidaris tribuloides. The sequence continues at coordinate 85,728 of JZLH01S0227540.1, forward strand.
GAAATTAGTTATCTGATACCGGTATTCGATCTAGCGTTCTACGAAGCACTTCAACAACCCAACTTCCAGGTTACATAAACGTCTCTAGTCCAGATATAAGCAAGCTTTGTAAGTCTCGAGTAAAATAATCATTAAACATTTGGCATCAAGATGTTCGTGATAATAGGTAATGCTCATTGCACAATACATGTATTACACTCCGACTAGAAAGACAGTGTTATCGCATATGTGAATTAGAACATTATGCCTATTCTCAACATACATAACAACCCACTCTCAGGCGTAATAATTCAAAAAAGACATTCGATCGCCCTTACTAATTAATGGGCCTCGAAAATCTCATGTATTCTGCTGATGCTACACAAGCTATGTGTGCACTCGAGAGCAATTATAATCTCATAAGACCTTAGATGACGTCTTATTGGTGCATTTTATTCAGCAAGGCTGCAGATAGCGCTGAGTTTGAATATTAATCAACCTTTTAGTTGGTGCCGGGGGTTAATGACCTGCGACGTGGAAAGTATGATTGCTCGTTTGAATATTATACATCCAAAATTTCCAAATTTTCGCCATTTCTGAAGAGCAGAATCTAATAAGCGGCGCTTTTGTCTAAGTTAGCCGAGGAATTCATAGCGGAGCGCTTTTCTGGACACGCTCACGAATCCAAGTCAGAATAATGGCTTAAGTAATGGTCGAACAATTTATAACAACAGATACTACCAGACATTCGTCCTTTATATTAACCCTGCTAATGTATTACTGAAACATGTGATAATTGGCTCACCAAATGCTGATTTATTCCATTGCCTTGGCTGGTGTGAATACGAAGAGTTGTCGCAAAAACGGTAAGTTCCATTTGTGTCATTTTGTTTAAAACTAGATTTTTGTGATGAACTACGTTGCATGGCCCCTCTATTGTGTAAAGCTTCAGTTATGAAGTAGGGCTTAGCGTAACTAACAGAATGCGCCAAATGCTCAAAAATTAAGCTTTGTTCTCTCCAAAATTTTTGTACAATTTGTAATGTGTTTTTGCCGCCAAATGCTGATAGGTCCACTTTTCGTGTGTCGCAAAAGCCGATAAATCAATATTTTGCTACTGCCCCATGATTTTAGTATTTTTATTTATTTGACCCCCAAACAATGACACAAATTCTATTCTTTGAACAAAACACTGGCACTAATTTGAAATTAATTGAAGTGTGCGTTTATAGCTACCTCGAATTCTAGCCGCATTTCTCGAAAATTTCTGCAGTCTTCTTAATCTATATTTTTGACTGTAATGATCAAAATTCTAATTTTCTTCCCGATAAGTAACCCACAGCACACATATGACATGCAACTAGTTCTATCAACAACATATCTTTTATTTTTTTTTAAGAATTAGAAAAAATCGGTATTTTATCGCTCAAAATCGGTCACAAATAGCCAAAACTCATTTCATGATAATTTAATAAACTGTTTGATTTTTAGCCAACTCGCCCGCGCAACTTTTACTCTTAAAATGAGATCGAAAAACCTGTCGACCCAAACTCCCTACTACAGATGGTTCTCTTCCAGATACTTGCTACATACAAATGGCAGCGTTTTAAGCATTACTGAAAGCAGCCATTTGTGAGATCACCTGCACACATATTGCCTATACAATGCTTGATGCGTTCAAATGAATTTATCGGATTTTGCGATAAACACATGAATTCTTGGATCGAGATATCTCAAGTGGTAGTAACGCGTCATGCGCCACTAACTAAATCTATTTATAGTCAACACTGACGTTAGCTATTTTCGGAGTGGTGTAGTTTTAATTCATAAAAATGTCCGTTTATCGCGTATTTACTAACAAATCTCTTCATAAATGCATCCCCAAATACAAATATTTCACCCATTTAAGTGAGCTGGCATTAGGACAAATTTATTCAAACCAGCATATGTATTATCCTAAATCCACCTACTCCCATTATATGACCTGGTTATTATTCTCTACGGTCATGTGGTTATTTGCAATCTTATTGTCCTTCGAACTGATTTTGCCCTTTCCAGATTTTGGGGCAACGAGTTAAACACGCTTATAAGCGAATCTTAAATTATGCATTATTTTACCTGATAAGATGATTTTGGTGCTGCCAAATCAAGTTCACAATCAAAAGCGCGCTGTATGTGTAAAGGGGCCACGCCGGCTTAAGATGTTAAGGGGTTTTCGCGTTTCAATCTTTTTGTTGTGTTTAGTTGTTGTTATTTCTAGATTGCATTAACTTGTAACATTTCATTTTTTTAAACAATCTGTGACCAGTTTATTTGGAAATCAAGATGAGACGTCTTCCTTCCCTAAATGGCGTATTTGGCACGTGGGCTTAACTCTTATGCGGATGTGCCATTATAACACGACTTCAGGTAACGTTTTGTATTGTGCATTCAGGCACCAGGGTATAGGAAAAATAGGGAAGGGCGAAAGCCCTCCCCCACCCAACGATCTGCATTACAAAAAACCAAATATACAAGAGACGGCGGAAAATTTGGTAAGTCAACGGATACACTTAGCCTTACCCCACCCTTGTTCTGGACGAACACATCCACATTTGGGGAAACGTTTATTTAACACCTAATGCAATTGCAATGATTTTGTTGTAAATACGTTACCTCTACTAATTAAGTGACTAACACAATATTTTAGATCCCTCTCTGCTATGAAATTATTCCACTAGACTGGATAACAAGCTAGATTTTTACGAATGACGCACCGCGAAAACAGATCGTGGTGTGCATTTTTCGCGTTTGGTTATTTCTCTAACATAATGGTGTGGTGAGAATTATCAGCAAGAATAAAACAAATTTACAATCAAACACGCGACAAATACTGAATTACACCTAACAGCTAACTTATGTGTTCTAGCTGCTATTTTGTTTTGGTTTACTATACGTTCATTATTATTATCAAATAAAGGTAATGTATAGCATCGTTGCCCAAACATAACAAATGTATTCCCAGTCCACAATAGGTTCCAAGAGTGCAGAATATTCTCTAATTATTTTCCCGTTGCTATCTGTATTTGTGTCATGGCTGTTGACACAATTGACTGAGTTATTTTTCATGTTAATTTATTAAAGCTGCTCTATAACTGGGCTGTAAAGTGTGTGTTAATGCTAAGACTTAACTTCATGATTTTATTCAATGTAGAAGGAAGCATCAATAATTAACAGCTCAGCAACAATGTTATTTCGGCCAGTACTATCATAAGTGTCACAGTCACACTTTTTGTGATTTAGGTTGTATAATTAATAATACCTTGAATTGAGCGAACCAACAAGTAATCGATATTTTCCCTTTCAAGCTGCCAGCCGATTGCTCAAGCCAGCTGTGTCTGGGTGATATTGATATCTCAAGCTCATGCGCCTGCAGCCAATCGATAACTGTGGACCCGTAACGTGACTGAACTTGTCAGAAATCATCGAGGTCTGATATGATTTACGTTGTTTTCCTCGCTGTTCACAGTCTTTGCTTGCTTCTTCTTCTATCTTCTTCTTCTTCTCTTCTTTCTTCTTCTTCTTTCTTCTCTTCTTTGCTCTTTCTCTTGCTTTTTCTTACTTTTTATTTTACACTTGTAAAAATGCGTGCTCCATTTAACAATTCAGTAGTCCTATTCAAATCCAGAGTTTAATTATAATATCACTCGTTCTCCGTTGTGGGTTTATGCCCTTAGTTGCTTCTCGATCATTTTTTTTTCATACATTGTACAAGCGTGGGTGTGATTCCTAGTGCTTGACATTATAACTTTTGAATACGCTGTAAAACTGTCTAATTCATCAAATTAGTGTGCATACTTTGCTGGCCTCCCCCGCCGCATATATTTCCTTTAAAAAGATCATGCTTATATGGTTTCTATTTTATTTATTATTTTATATTTATCTAATCATATATTTGTTATTTATTCACTGTTTATAATTTACCATTACTTATACCTCTGCTTAAAAGGGATGCCAGATCAGGCACTTTGATTTCGGCGTTGCCCATTCTTTACCTTTCGAGTCGTACTCTCGTACCTAATTCTCATAACACTTTGTTACCGCATTATCTCGAGCGATAAAGATTATGGCTATGTTTGGCGTGAAGTATGTTGTTATTATCTATTAAGATCAGACTCGACTGTATAACAATTCAGTGGTTCAATGTGATATAGGCTCATTAGCTCTGTGTGTGTCAGCACTTCCAGTTGGGCTACTTGTAAATATTTCAGTCAATATACTACGTGTTATATCTTTTTATTCTTGTATGCTGGCCCTGAAGTATTATTACCATTAACATACGGATTAATAGAATTTAGGGTCAATGCCGGTCAAAGGCCAAAAACTCACGGCGTTACTTGTGTAATATTCAGTCAATAACTACTTGTAAGTCATTGAGTACTGCAATCTCTCAGGAAATCCAACGCTGGCTATGCCATAAAAACTTGGGCGGTTAAGTATACGGTCACAAAGATCAATAGTCATGCGGTCAAGGTCATAGGTCACTTGCTGTTACTATATGGTAGGCACTCACGTAAGTCTTCTGGCGATCATTTAAAAATGGAGTCCGAGGATTTAAACGTATTAAAGTATTTTTCCGCGACTTGAAAAAATGGTATTTAATACCAAAACTGAAAATTAAAAGGTCAAACATACACGGTATGAAGCTTCCTCAATATGCGAGCCAATATACTGGGGGTAATCTTTGTACAACACCCAAAAATTCTCACACCACACACAAATCAATCTTGGATCATCAAAATTTGGCGTTTTACGCCTATACTGTATTGTATCTCCGATCGACCAAAAAGCCCGATTGCATTCACTCTTGTGTCAAAACGAAGTCATGGCGTGAAAGTTCATATGTTACTTCTGTGGTTAAGTTTATGTAAATGTACTGCAATATATCAAGCAACGAGAGATGGATAGCATTTTTATATTAACCTTTGTAAGTATCTATGTACGACAAGCATATGGTTGCCGATATATTTGTAATTGAGATGTCAAAGTTCACAGTCAGGGATCACCTGACTGAATCAATAGCTCAATTTCCGTGGTAAACCATTATTTATTGCCAGCATTATCGCAAGAAATCAATTTAGAATTTTCCATAAAAAACTTGATGAAAGTTTGAATCACTGATTAAGCAGGGGCGTGAGACCATCGTGTGTTGTGTGTTGTGTGTGGTAATCTTAAATTTTCGTCGATAGAAGGTTAATGGTGACAAGCTCACAGGTCATCTTGCGCCATACCTGATCCGACAATTTCATTTTTTTCATGTTTTACACGTATATCTAAAGAATACAATCTAGACCAACACGATGGTTTGATCGAAGCGCTGACTTCGCTTCGGCGCGAGGCATACCCATCGTTGCGATTTTTTAACCTTTATACCTTATTCTCAGGATTTTGCAGCAACATTAAAACAAATCTTTTTGTTGCATTAAAAGAGATATCTGAGGAATATGCTGCGTAAACCGCTGGTTGCTATGACTGTTTTAAAGACCGATTAAATTACTTACATTTGTTTTTCTACACATTCTACACATAGATGGGAGTATACTCAGGCACGGCCGACATGAAGTCACTAAACAAGTGGCGGTGCGTCACCAAAAATACATGATCACATCACCAGCCAACGATATCTCTCTTAGTCAACTGACATTGCTGCCTAATATCTCACAACCCAATTATAAATGATCGTGCCAGTGAGACGTTTATCCCTTATTCTCTCCGTTGTCGCGGTACTTACGGGATAGGGGTTGATAACCATTAAATTTAGTCTCTTTAAAACCAGATGTATTATCGTGGCGGCGGGGGTGGGCCGCGCTGAATGTAGAGCCATGTTCAAAAAGACGCATTAGCAAAAGAAAGCAAATAAAATCAGGCATAAAGACTAGAGACAAAAATGCTCCTTTATAATTATATTGATACTGACAAACGATTATCTTTTTTTTCCCTCCTTCTCATCTGCGCCCTTCTGTAAGTGTTTTGATCTTCTGTATTTAGCGTGACAGTGCTTAGTGATTATCATCACCATATTTTGGTTTTTTAGGGACGCCCACCTGCCCTGGGTCCAGTTTATTCTTAGGTATTATAAATCTTCGCTCGCCTGTGTGGTGAGTCGTAGCGGATGATGGCGCCGACTGCGCATTATTTTTCGTGGTTGCGATTGTTTGTGTAGTGCTGTTGGGATGTGCATGTGTGCACCTTGGTGGTGTGTGTGGTGTGTGGTGGCTGATCTGTTGTGTGTCGGACTATATGTGTGTTGGTGTGTGGACTCGGGTTGTCGTTGGTTTGGTGAGTGTTCATATCTTACAACAATATTGGATCCTTTTCTACTGCCTCTCTCTTCTCTCCATCTGGCGGTTTGCTTGACCTGAACAACTCCTTGCCTAAAAACTCTGACACAGATTTGTAGAACTCTGATGCTATACTAGACGTCTCTTCTCCCATCTTCATATCGTTGAGCTGGCTGATTCTTTGTTTTCTTTCTATTTGATTCCCATTACCACTCTTTGGACCCTTCCCGATTCTTTAGAATTTGTTGGATATGTTCTCTCTTCCCTTTTCTTGCATTCCTTTGTGGCATTTCTTTTTTCTCACTATCCCTTACTAATTCGGAGTATTCTATCGCTTTCACCTGATTTAGTTCAATCTCCCGCGAGTATTTTTCCAGGTCTCTATTTCTTTATCCTCAACCTTTGATTGTTATAGGCGATTCTTGTTTTCTTTGGTCTGATCAACATGGCGCCTCTCCAACAGAATACTTGTTAGGGGCTACTGCATATTGCTGTCACATGTTGACATCTACAACATAGCTGAAAAAAACGTTTTTTTCATCAGTTCAAGCTTGGAAAATTCGTTCTTTCCTTTCTTAGTTTCACTGCATTAGTCTTCTTCTCTTTTTCGTGCTTGCATTGCTTAATGAATTTTATGCCTCCTAGCAAGCTTTCATTTAGATGCCATAGCTGTTGCTTTTACCATTCGTGGGATCAAAGCTGGACCTTAATGACAGTTTAAAAACAATTTTTCTACAATCACACTACACACACACAACACACACACACACACACACACACACACACACACACACACACACACACACCACACCACACACACACACACACACACCACACACACACCCTCGCACTCACATACACACATACACACACACACACACACAGGCACACGGGCACTGCATCATACACAGCACGCTCCACCCACACACACACACATACACCACACCCCCCACACACACACACACACACACACACACACACACCCACAACACGCACAACACCAGCCCACCCTCCCCCCCACACAACCACACACACACACACATGACGGCGTGCTTATCAAGTACCTGCATATACGGCTCACTAATTTACCCTGTACCTCGCTTATTTTTTGTTTATGGGCGTCTTACATGATTGCCTATATTACATGCTTCAATTTCACTGTTTACATATTAACCTACAAAAACTCGTTCTTCCTTATCATCGAACTGCTCTAGTTTTTAATGTAAGACCTCAATTCTTACATACTCCTATACTGCTGCTATTGCTAAGGCCTCTATTAAGTAGCGTTTAGTTTGTATCTGTGTTATGCACTATATGACCCAAACATAAACAAACAATCGCACACATGCCCACATGGTAATACATACATGGTTTCCCCACCCCCACACACACATATAAACTCATCTGGTAATGTCTGTATTTGTATAGTACATAGACATATAAATAAACATACATACATTGGAATAAATCGGAATAGCTGTCTAAGAATACATTCATAATATAAAAAGTGAAGGTTCAAAAGCAAGAAACAACTACGGCTAAGGTTATATTTCGGTCGGTTCACCCGCGTACAAATATATTTTGATATCACATCAAATATAAAATGCGTTGTGGATAAATTCGAAAATGCATTGTACATATATCGCGTATATTTTATTCCGTTTGCTCATTTCAATTGATCCCATATCCGCTGTGACCCAAACAGCTCGTTTATGTCGGGCCATTACCTTGTTCCTGCTAGTCTAAATTGTTTGTGATATCTTGAAAGGAACATTTTAAGACGTGAGTGCATATTGCGGTTGATATTGGGGGCGTACGGAGTTGCTAGATACTATCGATGGACGCTCTGTGTCTGTGTGTGTGTGTGTGTGTGTGTGTGTGTGTGTGTGTGTGTGTGTGTGTGTGTGTGTGATATAATTGTTTCCCTTTTCAAGTCACGATGAAGACTTTATTTTTTCACTTTTCATTGTTTATTTTTTTTGCTTGTTCTTGGTTTCGATCTTGTGACGAGCTTATTTAATCGTTGTTTGTTCGTCCTTTTGATTGATTGTTTGTTTGTTTGTTTTATGGCTTCCTTGATAACAACAGGAGACATTTTTCAAATCAAAATACCTCTTTAATTGCGTTGATCTTTTTAATGATTTGTCGTGACTCCTTTTGTTATCATGGTCACTAGCCCTGGAGATGATGAATATTTTACACAATTTAGTAGCCCTGAAATACACCAATGTCGATATATTATTCACGGCCCGGTGCATCTTGAAGTTCAAATATGATGCGAAATATGATGCGACATATGGTTGCTTTTTGTTTTGGGTGGCGGAACCAGCTGCAGGAAACATTGCCTCTTCATTTTTGCTTTTGAAAATATGCCCCATTTTTCCACCCATGAAGAATACGTTCCGCCCTCCATCCTTTCAGACACGTAGAGTTCACCAGCTGGTTAAAATGCTTGACGTAGAGATATTTCGGTAGGTTTATCATAACAGAACCTTTTATGGCAGATTCCTTCTGTTTCAAAGAAATCTGTTACATGACTTGTATCTGCAGGAAGTCAAAATAGTTATGTTTTGTAATTAATGGGTTTCCTCTCAATAATGAGACTTAATACATCACTTGTCGTTATTGTAGACAGGTCATTATTTATATCATATAAACTGGTCTCTGCATGATAGATGAAAGACATATTTTTTATTTTGAATGACTCAGAAATAAAATGACCCAACATGGAAATTAAGCAAGAATTATCTTTAGGGACAATGATCAGCATTATTGAAAGCTAATATAAAATTCTTGCTTTAGAAATAATTTTGCAAATTACTAACGTCAATATTCATTCACCAAGGTCCATGATTAGGAAATTTGATGAGTGATTTTTTTAATCAAAGTGCGGAAAATTTAGCACTTGGTCAGGAGTACAAACAGTAATAAATGATACATGTTATCGCGAACAAGTTCATGTACACACCCTTAAACTAAAAATCTGGAAATTATAACAACAAACTAGAAAATGTATGTGTGTATCATTGGCATGTCTGTATTGGTATCGTGTGTATAGCGGGTAGTTAAATCGGCCGTAGCAATCGCCATTTCTCTTGTCACCCTTCCCGCACATTCCTCTAATGCCTTTCCTCGAGTCGTTAAAAAAAAACTTTAGCAGTATGTCCTACCATTGTGTCATGTACAGACTCATTTCTGTCGTGTTTTATTTTTTGATTTTATAGACTGTAATAACTTATTTCGATTTATAAACATGAAAAGATCTTAACACCACAGAAACGCTTCTGTGTATGACACGTTGTATAATGTTCCCGGAATAAACGAGTGTTGTTGTAATGGTCTCCATGGAGCAGACATATAAAACGGGTAATTCAATGATAGTTATGAGCATAGTTACTCCAAGATCTAAAACTGTATACTAAATCACGACGAAGTACACCTGCATAAATACACAACAGACAGGTAGAAAGTTCCGGGGATGGGGAGGTGTTGGGGGGGGGGGGTCCAATCGAGTCCAAAATTTCCCAAACGAAGTGTTAAGTTTGGATTGATTGGAGGTAGCCGGTGTAGGTGGAAACCTTCCCTACCCGGCGCGACGTATTCAGAATTAATTGACACACACACACACACACACACACACACACACACACACACACACACACACACACACACACACACACACACACACACAACGCGTACAGCATTACACATACATACACATCATGATATACGCACTGAGGCTATACCTATATATATATATATACATATATATATCTTTCAATTTGATTATCTATTCATCTATTTCTTTATCATAATGATTATTACAGGATGTTCTATTGATTTTAGGAAACAAACAAATTATATATTTTTTCAGTTTCCTTCGTAATCATAATGGCGTCAAGCTAATAACCATTTTAAAGTCAAAACAGACCTACAAAACTTTTGCAATTTGTTTTCGATGGATGTATAAACTTGTCCTTTTGATATTTATGACAAAATAAACACAATTGTATATACGGTCTCCGGAAATGGTTTGTTTTCGTGAGATATTTGATTATTACATCACGTTCATTGACCCCTATCGCACCGCCATAATGTTACTGCTGAACTCCGTGTTAATTTGTTATGTGGCAGTTCTTGCTCTTCATGAAAATGACACCCCCGTTCGCGGAAAAATATATATATATATTCCTGAGGAATGCAATCCATCATAACGTCAAACGGGGATGGAAACGGGCATTGACACGTGAAAACGAAATTAAAAAGAGCGATGATAGCATAATGCATGTAGACGCAACTACAAATTTCTGCAAAACTCTTTGTATGCCGTATTTTATGGCCTCTAGTAAAAGCAAACATGATTTAGTTTCTTAGCAACAAGGAGAGAGGATATCAAACTTTAATGGTATACTATAAGCTAAAGATATTCGAGGAAAGTGTATATTCAAGATGGTCTGATTGAAATTCCAGTTGATGCAAAATGTTGTCTTCATTTCCTGCTTACACTGTTTGATGAATTCTTCGAAGTATTTATCCTTTCCATAGATATTGATGTTAGTGTTGGTGTTGATAATGGTAATGGTCTTGGTATTGGTATTGGTATCGGTATTGGTATTGTATTGGGATTGGTAATGGTGTTACTATTGATACTGGTATTGGTATTGGTATTGGTATAGGTATTGGTATTGGTATTGGTATTGGTATTGGTATTGGTATTGGTATTGGTATTGGTATTGGTATTGGTATTGGTATTGGTATTGGTATTGGTATTGGTATTGGTATTGGTATTAAAACATAAACAAAATCAATACCTTGCTTCTTTGACTTGTTGTGTGCAAAACACAGACCCTGCCCCCCCCCCAAAAAAAATACATATACCTATATATACAGAAAATAATATCTCAAGAAACCGCCATCCCCCATTACCACCCCCTCCTCCCTCAAGGCAATTCTTTAAAAATATGAGAAATATTCCCTTTCAATGAAGTAAAATATTTCTAAATAAAACATTCTAGTTAATCCACCTCAATGTATACCATAATAAAAAAAAAACTGTTATGTTTAACACCGTTACCAGCGGTGCTATCCAATATGCGTAAATATTATTTATTTTGTTATTTTTCAGCTCTCCTTGTGTAAATAATCTTTGTGTTATAAGCCTTCAAATTCATCGTCATATATACTGGGCAAATCAATGGGTGTTAAGTTTAACACCCCATGCAGTTTTTCAGTATGTCATCCTCAATGTCATGCCAATCATCGCTGTCCGTGTAAGCGGAGTTTGAACCCGAGACCTTCCGGTCAGTAATAGCGCACCCTTTCCACTTGACCGTGCCGCCCATCCGTCATCGCGATGATTGATGTAAGTATTGTCATAACCACAAAAATTGGGATTCCGTGTATCATACACCTTCAGCATATTTCCGTAACGATCGCGTCACGTTTTATGTAAAGTTAAAGGTAAACCAGATTACTGAAATTATTTTATTTTGTTTATACATTTAATTGTGCAAACTATCTTGATTTTTGTGGCGTGGATAATTTCTCGTGATCTATGTCTTGGGTATGATTTAAGAACAAAAGACCAGATATTCGTAACCCTTTGCGGTGATTTTTTTCTGACGCATGTGGAATAAAGCCACGTGAGATAACTGTATCAATTATATATATTTTCTGATGAAATTAAAAAATAAAACTGGGTTACTTACGTAAGAGGAGAACTTTATTACTGGTGTAAAGAGAACATTCTTTGGGTATTTACGTTTTATATAAAGAATTCTCAGAACGTGTTGGAAAGCTTTTGTTTTTGTTTTGTCCACGGATGACGCACGTATGACGACCTTTACAAAATAATATCATAACTTATCCGTCGCCGTATTGCTGAAGTCTCTTCTACACCTGTCCAGTGATGAGATAGATGGTGTGTCAATCATCCAATGAAAACAGACATGTGCAATCTGAAATAAGCCCGTCTGTTTTGTCAACTTCTGGCATATATTGGGCGGGAGTAGTGCGTAGTAATCCATTTCGAAAAGCGGCTGGAAGAGAGAGATGTACGCGTTTATGAGCCTAGATGGTACGCGTGAAAGTGTATTAGAATTAGTTGATTACCTGGTAGCAGCAGAAGCGTGTTTTGAAAAGCAACACATCGGATGTAACCAGGTCATGATTTTTGGGGGCGGGTTGTTACGCTGTGTGTCTCGTAACTTTAAAGGGAACAACCATAACTAAAAAGTTTCTTCTCCATTATTCCTGATGTAACTACGAGTAAAATCCACTCCTCTAAAAAAAATTGAGCTTCATTTTTTTTCAGCATCAACATAATCATTTTTTTTCATTTTCCTCCTCCTGCTCCTGCTCCTTCTTCTTCTTCTTCTTCATCATCATCATCATCATCATCATCATCTCCTCATTCTTCTTCTTCTTCTTCTCCTCCTCTTCCTGTTTTTTGCTTCTTCCCTTTACTTCTTGTATTTTTCCGCCACAATACATGTTCCTGTTTTAGAAGGTAAAGAATTGATTTTGAGATATGTTCATCAATTAAGTTCTGAATTCAGGAACAATAATAGGGAAAATATTCGATAATTAAGTAAGATGTCTACCCCGAGCTTGACTTTATAGAACTACGTTTATCGTTTATACACGATACAAAACCAACACTGCACGTAAAGATATCCCGTTCCATGTACGCCTGATTTGAAATTTATTTTACTCAAATCTTGAGAAAATAAGAATATCAAAGTCAGATCGTTTGGCTTACAGAGCCAAATCTTACATCAGTCACGATTAAGGTTTCACTTGATATCAAACTGTTCAATTGTGTCAACACAATGGGCAGTGCTAATGTTGACAGAATGTGCTCTTTTGCTCTCGTGCTCTGACTCAAAGTCGGGCTCAAAGTATAGAATTACGTTTGATTTTTACATATAGTACTTCTCTATACAGTTAAATCCGTCTCCCATTTCCGACCTTTCTCCTCGTGCCGTTCGATGGAAATGTACAAATAGCATGTCGTTGAAAACTCGAGGGATAATGTAATGGGACACATAAATTTGTTTTTGCAATATGGCCTCCGCTTGAAAATACTCAATGGAAGTACCGAGGTGCTTGCATGCATATGTTATCCACATTCTGAATGTGTCTTACATGGTTGGGATAAGTTTGCGGAATAGCAATGACTGTGATTATTTGCGCATGCGCAGGAGATGAAGTCTCGCGGGTTCGGCACCGCTTCCGCTGAGGCCCGTCAAACTCTACTAAGCATGAGGGTCCCGTATATTCACAACATTTTCATGTTCTGGGGGCAGGAAGCATCCGGAACGATGACCAGAAATCGAAGAGATCGTTTTAGAGAGTGATTTTGGAGGGGTATGAGACATGAACGTGTACTCCATTTACTCACTGAAACATAAGTATTGTAGACCTAACAACGGAAGTAATCACAAAAACTCGGGGGAAACGGGGGTAGATAGAAACCACATATCAATGGCAGCTGTGCTGCTGATACACGCTCCTCCGTCGGAGCGCTAGGGAGAAACCTCTTTGATGGACCTATTCAAGACGGAGAGGCGAGAAATTAAGAAACGGTGCATGCCTACTGGCTTTATATACATCGGGGCGGTATCAGAGGCCGTGATATAGGTGTTATAAGGATGGCAATGAAATATCAGAATCAGTAAACTGTCTTAAATACTTCGGGGACGAGAACAGTGATAGCTGTGTAGATAACTCGATCTGAGGTCCGGGACTGTAAAAGCTGTCGATTACGGTGAACTTCCAGAACGCATTATAGCCTCATTTCGGGGATCAGTTATCGGTACAATAAACTATAAAGGACAATAATGGCCGACAAGTCTAAACCGGATATTGGTTGATAAACCCCATTGCGAACATTGTAGAATATAAGTGTTCCAAATCAATTGCAGCGGAAATCTTTAAGTTGCAATTCAATATACATTCAAAAGAGTTTAGTTCAATCCTTGTCCAAGCTCTTCATGCCTTAGTATTCGAGAGAATCTAAAAACAATTAGTCTCAATTTCGGCCATTTATTTTGGGGGTCGAATTTAAATGGTACCAATATAGGGGCTCTAATGGGAAAGGAATGAGATGGGATTTCGAGATGACGTGACTGAAATTAGACTGATTTTCACTTTCGTTCGAAATGATGTTGATATGTTAATCTTTGGACGGACCCTAATCATTACACTGAAGATAATTGATTTTCTGACCGTCCGATCAGTATAGTGCAACAAATGTAGTTTTAAAGCAGTGCCGCTTTGAAATAGTTTACTGAAGTATTAAAAAGGGTTAAAAAGGAATGTTTTAAACAGGTAGGTGGTATTATGTTACCGTTCTTTCGTAGATTTAATGTGATTTCAAAATTTTGAATATCTTGAACGATCGTGCAGATCAGTTGTTTAGCCTTTAAGAGCAATGTTAGATTATACTCCAGGTTCCAATTTTGTACTTTGTATTCGTTTATGCTTTTCTTTTTCATTTTCCTGAAGCACGGAAAGATTTTGCCAAAGATATATGCGCTATGTAAGGTTACAAGAAAGCGAAGCACGCACAAATGAGGAATATAAAGAAAAAAAACAGGAAGAAGGAGGAGAAATGAAAAAACGGAATACGATGAAAATGACGATTAATGAAAATATAATTAGAAGATGGTGGTGAAGAAGAAGAAGAAGAAGAAGAAGAAGAAGAAGAAGAAGAGGAAGAAGAAGAAAAGGAAAAAGAAGAAGAGGAAGAAGAAGATGAAGCAGAAGAAGAAGAAGAAGAAGAAAAAGAAGAAGAGGAAGAAGAGGAAGAAGAAGAAGAGGAAGAAGAAGAAGAAGAAGATGAAGCAGAAGAAGAAGAAGAAGAAGAAAAAGAAGAAAAAGAAGAAGAGGAAGAAGAGAAACGGAGAAGAGAGAGATAGCAGAGAAGAAGAAAGAATTTTATACTATAGAAAAAAAGAGGAGAGAGGAGAGAAGAAGGGAGAGAAGTAAGAAGGAAGAAGAAGAAAATAAGAATTTATGATGAGAAATAAATGGTAATACAAATCGAAGTGTATCCTATAATCAGAACCATTCGTTGGGTTTGACATTGAATTAAATATTTCTCATTTCATCGACGAAGCCATGCGAGTCAATTAGTCGTGACATTACACCAATAAGGGGTAAAAAAGCACTCAATTGTTAAAACGTAACACCAAAGAATGTTTTATTCACATTACTAATTTGACACCAGTGTATAGATTTCATGCTGTATCCTATTTTTTTCGCGGTTACTTGATTTAACACTCTGGTTTTTGCTGACAGGCAAGCCTCTCGTCACGGTAGGTCAACATCAGACCCTGATAGCTTGAAGTAACTGTCGACAAAAAAGATGTATTTTTTATTGACAAACTCACAGCGCTAGGATCGTACACATGAATAACAGATGCATATGCGCACGGAGGGGATGTTTTGGTGTTCAAACACTCCCTTCACAAAAGGAGGTTGTTAACACCCTAAAACACCCCATTTTTACGGAAAACTCCTCGTTTATGATGAAAACACCCCATTTAGCTGTGTAAGTTTGATCCGTGAAACACGATTTGGGATTGAAATGTTAACCCCCTCCCCCCCCCCCCCCCCCACTGAGCGACTTTTCGGCGGGTGGGCCGACCGGGAAATATTTGAACCTAGGATCTAGAATGGAAAAATTTTCGTCATTCCCCGACTCAAATTATGGTTCTGTCAGCGGAGATATAACATTTTCAACGAATTTCGCACTTGTGTGACCGCAAGCAAAAGTCTGAAACCCCATTTGCAGTTATGATTACAGGCCAAAACATTACGAATGTGCCCAAATTCGATCACTAGCACCTGCCAAAAACAATTTCACTTTTACGGTTGATAACAGGGGCGGCGCCAAAGGGGGGGGGGTGGCAAGGGGCGATCACCCCCTTCTGTTTTCAAAGTAATTAAAATAACAGGGAGTTTACTGTTTTTCTAAATTTTCACCCCGTTATTGTTTCTGATTTGGCTGGTAAAAATATATATATATACCTTAATATTGGCAAGGCAAGAATACTTTCTCGTCGTCTGTCGGCGCCCACCCCCCCCCCGGCTTTGTATGGATGCTGTTGCGCTTTGCAGTTTGGTTAGCTTACCAAAAATGGCAGGCAAAAATGCTTTCTCGTCGTCGTCGGCTCCCTCGCCCCTCCCCCCCCCCCCCACCACACACACTTGTCGGGTGATGTTTGGCTTGCAGTTTGGCTAGTGATTTTTTTTGGGGGAGGGGGATTGGCCGGCAAAATTTTCCCGACGGATTTCGCCCCTCCTAACATTTTACCCCGGCACCGCCTCTTGTTGATAATACCTGGCGTCTATGGTTCTCTTAAATGTAATGTTGATTGTTTTCTAGTAGTAAACAGGGTGTTTACCAAAAAATATTTACTTTCAAGATTTGTGTTATTTTGTTTCGTTTAAAGTGATAATTTGTTGTAAACGCTATGTTGGGTTTTTAATTTCATCGCAATAACTGTTGTTTTTAAAAGGCAACACCGCGATTGATTATTTGTATTTGTAGTTCTCGTTAATTTTAAAACTACAGGAAAAAAGTAGCATGGTAATACAGCCTGTTCTAGAATTGTTCCGCATTATGCATAATGTGTATTCGTATGTTTGTATATTTGTATGTTTGTATGTATGTATGTA
>JZLH01S0227540.1:134655-145296 GCA_001188425.1 Eucidaris tribuloides
TTTTGGTAAAATGGTAAAAAATTAAATTCTTTGCAATTATATTTTTAGATACACATATATGATCTACCAATGCCCTCAAAATATCTTGCTCTGAAACCCTCCCATTTTAGAGAAATTGCATTGCTAGATGATCTTCTTCAATTTAAACATCGTAATTTGTCACTATAAACAATTTTTAGGTTTGATGGTATTTTTTGGTGTCTGGTGTGACAATAGAATACTTTGTGAAAGATTGACAACAATATTGTTTGATAAATCAAAACTAAATTTGTGCTTAAAGCATTCTGTTCTTTTACCAGAGTGTCATTTTTAGAAATAAGAATGAATGTGAATGTGAATTAAATGGTTTGAGTCTCTGTCAAAATTATTTTGTTCTGAAATTACACAATGTTATGTTTAAGTACAAGCTATGATGAGTATAATCTAGATAGTTAATGATTACATTCTCATGTACAATTTGCCCACAATTAAATCCTTAACCCTTTCTCAAACAATTACTGTAATGAAAAGTTACATTCAGATGAATGGACAGATACATCACTTGCTCCAATACAATGCCTCTAGCTCCACATTGTGCTTAAAGCAATATATTAAAGCAAACAAAGATATTAAACTTAATTAACTTTACATTATCAGTAATATTTACTTTCTCATCTGCATCAGTGATCATCACTATTTCATTATAAATTCTACTTTTCTCAATTTCACCATATCCTGACTGACACTTGTCACCTAAATCTCCAAACACATTCACTATTCAACAGTGCAAATCACGTTCTGAACTCAGCGCGTCAAATCAGCTGTCGACCATCATGTTCAGGAATGAACATCCTCAAACACAAGCGCATCGTATTTCACATGCACGTTTGGAAGTATGGCACTGTGCGTGTTGTCTAAGCACTTTACCATTATCATTCATGCATGATCTGAGAGACACTCGCATGCCGCAAAGTCATCACATGCACAGATTTTACTCTTCATGTCACATTTCAAACATACGTACTGTATAGCTGAAGAAAACCTAGATGGGTGACCACACTTTCATCTTCAAACTTTCATAAAAATAAAAATCTTCATCAAAGTACACAATACAAATGAACTATGTATGAATAGTATACCACCAGGGTGGCCAGTTTTTTTTTAATTCTCAGAATGCCAAATTACATGCCAAATTCAGTAGAAAAAATGCAAAATTTACATTTGATGCATTTTATGGATAGCCGACCCTATATATGATTAGAAATAATGTTGTAATCAATTTATTACACCTTTGATACCTCTACTGCAGCCGAAAAGTTGGGTGCCTTGTTTTACGCGCAGCCCAATTTTGCACATGAAGTATATGCACACCGCTACTGTTGGACCCTTGTGGCACCTATTTTAATGAAAATAGGGTTTCATAATGATTTTTCAGGTATGCCATTGTAAAACACACAAAAAAAAATGCTAACAAGCCATTTAGCATGTACTTTGAATTCTTCAATGCCAAATGAAGTTTAAAAAATTCCAAATTTAGTGTTTTTGGCATTAAAAATGCCAAATTGGCAACCTTGAATACCACACAAACCTCACAAGATGTAATCCATATTTAACACAGAGTTTAAATGATGCAAAGAGTATACATGTATGATGCCAACCACCTTTAAATCACACAACTACACTCTCCAAATTATTTTCAAATATCAGAGACATGAATCAAGCCCTCGAAGATCATAAAACAGAACACACACATACACACACACTGAGCCTCTCAGATCTGCCTTTTTATGACAACATAACATTGAATTGTGGTGATCTTTCTGATGATTTGATACGCTGAATAAATCAGTCACGGTTGGTTTAAACATACCACAGACGTACAAACATGGACCTGCTCTGATGCAGGCAACTACAATTTGTTGAACACAAGATGGAGCTGTTTCAGTTGCTGAGAATACAAACCTCTACTTAGTGTGTACTTCATGATGATACATTCAAGGCATATGCACGATGTACATGTACTGTAAGTTTTGTTACTCAAACTCAATGTGTATATTCTACAGCATGTCTCAAAAAAAATTGTGCAAGTAAAAAGCGCCCTCTTTGGCAATTAGAAAATTTTCTTGAAACATGATGCTTAGATCAAAGTCAATGGCATAGTCTTAGCTTTCAAATGCTGTTTGTTCTGTTCAAATGTGCTTAGTTTAATCCCGAGATAGTATGTTTAGTTCAAAACAAAAGGGTAAAATCACAAATGTGCCATTTTTATGGAAGAGGGCGTGATACCATCATTAACTGCAGTAAAAGTGGCACATTTGTGATTTTACCCTTTCATTGTTAACTAAACATACCTCTGGATTAAAACAAGCAAACTGAACGAAACAAACGGCATCTGAAAGCTGAGACTTTGCCCTTGACGTTGACGTAACATCATGTCACATCAGTATTTTTCTAATTGCCATAGAGGGTGCTTTTCACTTGCACAATTGTTTTTTAGACATGCTGTAGTACCAGTAACAGGCCCTGACTGGAAGTAACAGACATGTAGCCTTTAATGAAAACAGCAAAAAATCTAGACAGAAATGAAGTTAATTTATGACACTCTATAATCTTGCGCGCTATTTTCTTTGGGGGGGGAGGGAAGGTTGGGGGTGGGGGAAGACAGAGAACAAAACCCCAGGAACTGACAATGATTAACTTCATTTCTGGTCAGTGTCATTGCTTAGATCACTGGATGCTCCAGTTATTATCCTTGCAGTGACCTATCCTTCATCATTTTAAAAATTTGGGCTAATCCCACATCATTAATGACAGCACTACATTTCTTTGATCAATATCTGTCAAACAGGGGATCGTCCTAAAGCTTGTTTTGAATAAAGCACACGTCAAAACTATCTCACGCCAACATTTATCAAGGCTTTGCTGGTTGTGCACAGTTCTCCGATCAGTGGCAGGTAGCCAAGTTATAAGGTATGTTGGGGCCACCACATTTCAGTATCTAGCTGTGAAGAGGCTTGCCAGTTTTAATTTCTTACTTTCATGTACACTGTGTAACAATGCCTTCAAATATATTCAAACAAAATATATGGACACAGCAAACCAAAGTTTTTTTCTTTTTTCGTTTTGTATAGATACATGTGAGAAGCTACACAAAAAAGCTGCTGTAAATCTTAGAAGCCAGTTCCTCGATACAGCTTGGAAAGTTTGACGAAGGAAAAAAGTAGTCATTATATTATTTTAGTCCTGAATTGAGCTGATATACATGTATTCCACAATATTTCCTCATTATAACACAAGACAGACAGAGACAACCATATAACAACATGCAATGTATATATACAACCTCAGGCACCATGGTGGCAGTGGCTTGACCAAAGGCCGGAGCAAGACTTTCTGACCCAACTTACAGCCATGGAAAACTGAACATTTTGGCATGATATGAATGAATTGAAATTAATTTACTCAAATATACATACACTTAATTAAACAGTTTGAAACATGTAAATGTATGTAAATTGGAAAATTTCTGTTTTTAATCTAAATTATCTTGAAGTAGTCACAAAAACTTTTCATAAATTTTTCAAGAAAAATAACAAAATTTTCATTCTTTTAGTTCTTTTGTATTATTTGTCACTCATTGTTTTTAATCACTTGATACATGTATCATTTAATCACTGTTTTCCTGTGAATTAGATGTTATACCTATACCTAAATCAATGCATAAAAGATAAGTTTATAGGGGAAAATATTGCTATACAATCAAGAAATATGTACAGTTTAATGAATATTTAATGATAGCATACACATTACAAATGTATGCACAAATTCACCCAAGTGCAAATCAGACAAGTTCAAAATAACTGTTGCTTGTGTTTAGTCGTGAATTTATCAATTTTAATTCAGGTCACCACCCCGGGGGGGCCAGTGCCATTACAACGTGTACACCATGCGCGTGTGAAAAAACGCATAAAAAGGGTTGTTTTTCACGGTCGGACGATGTACGCGCGTACATCGAAAAGGGTATCAAAATCGGGAAAAAAGGGTATACTTTTAACAGAAGGCTTAATTCAAAAGGGTGTCTTTTCAGACCTGAATACTTGTTTAGGGTATTCTGAGGTCGACTTTCAATTACGTGTTTAGTGGTCCATTTTGAAAGTCCATACACGTCATGGTGTACACCTTGTAATGACACTGCCCCCCCCCCCCCCCCCCCCCGGGTCACCACCAAACAAGTGATATACTAAAATCAACTATGGGTGCATATCAAACTGATTTCAATTCTTTCTAGGAAATTTCTTGGCTGCAATTTGAGTCACCATTTGTTCTGGAAGCTTGTTTATAAAATGTTCTGTACAGTGAACATGCAGAAATGACTCCAGGTGCAAATCAGAACTTGTTAACATTTTCACTTGTATGTTTCTCAACTTTAATTAGATCAACACCTGTCCAGGAAGCTGGTGTGGTCAAAACATGTTCAGGATGGTTAATATTTAACAACAATCCATTCAGCATTAGAACATTCCAACTTGTTGACTTGTAATTGTAGATTTCTGACTCTAATTTTAGATAAAACACCTGTTCAGAAACTTAATGTTTAACAACATTCCAACTTGACAGCTTTAATGTACATTTCAAGTGTTTTTTTTACTACATGTAGTTGGTTCAGTGCCCAAGAATATGATTTATACCTAAATTATCTTTTCTACAATCAACAGGTATATTTCTGATTCTGAGTCAATTATTTATCAACACCAATCAACCACAGTCTGTCTTTATAGACCAATTTGCACAACCAAGAAATAAACACACAAATATAAAAAAAATAAATAAAACAATTTCTTCAATTCTTGGACTGCTCTGATCTCATTTGATCTGACTGAATGCTATTGTCTGTCAAATTCTATTTTAGTGTAAGTGTATGTACATGTACATGTTTACATGTATTCGATGGTCATGGATTTGTTCAACTTTTTTTGACTCTAGAGAATTATATTTGGAATTACAAAAACAATGACTTTTGTATGGCCTATACATGTATTTAAGGGTCACTGGGTACTTTTTGTTTTTTTCGTGTGTATACATGTATCAAATGAAAACACTTTCAAATGTCTTTTCATATATTTAAAGGCAGTGAATCTCATTTGCAAACATCCCTGCAGACCAGGAAAAGATAACCCATGCCCTTAGGCTATTAATGAAGGGCATGTCTGTGAAATCTGGGGGAGAGTTATTGCTTAGAATTTGAAAAATGCGAAAGAAAAACAATAGCCTTTAGTGTACGTTCTATGGCAGGAATTTTTTCCTCGCGAGAAAAAAATACAAATCAGAGTATAATGGTCACTAATTCCACTAAAACTGAGTTTCTAGCTCCTGTATTTTGCTAAATTTTCCCAGATGGCATTTTCTTCTAAATGCCATTGTATTTACACAATGTTAATTTTTAGGCATGCAAAAGAGATCCACTGCCTTTAACAACACAAACAACTTGCTTAACAACCACTAAAATCTATTTTGATTACACTTTTACATGGGGACAGCACAAATCAAATTAGGGAAAAAAATTATGACTTGTAAATTAGGAAAAGCTTCAAAGGGGGGGGGTGCTTTATTTTGATTTTCTTTTATTGCATCTAATAACCAAGAAGTGACCAAACATATTCTACACTTTGTATTTCAGGTCCTATTGTATGTTCAACTCAAAACATTTTGATTACACACACATACAAAAAATAAATACATTTACTCATATCTTGTGAATATATGTTGACGGCTTAACCCGGCACTGTTTTATTATTAAATTTATGCTTCCTTTCCATGAAATGACTTTCGAATAGGTTTCATACCAACAGTGTATTTTGGAAAGTTTCATATATACCTATTTATGGAAGTTTCATATCTATTTTTGGAAAACAAATCAGTTATATCATTTTTTGAATTCATTTCTGTTGCTATATCGGTTTTCAGATTTATTACCAAAACAAACAAACCAAAATTTGTTCATAATACTTTATGTTACAAAATTCCTACAAAGTAGGTCATGCTCATTCGGGTTTAAGTTGATGTATTACCTCCAAATTACTGCCGAGGACAAAAACAGACCACCATAAAAATGCCATTAATGGCATTTGCCCCCCTTATCAGCGACCTTAATATCATGTTTATGACATAAAACTATATATTATACCTGGGACAGAAATGAAACCCCACTGACTACAGGATGTTTGAAATTCATATCAAATTTAACCCATTGGAGACTAAGTACGAAATATCTGGAGGTGGGATCTATGGAAAATGTGTGCTATATCAAAATCAATTCATCTCCAACGTGTTAACATTAGGTTTTATTGAAATTCTTGTGGTTACTGTATGCGATAACCTACATACAAGTATGCAATATATTACTTCACATGCATGTAATATATTACGGAT
This sequence comes from Eucidaris tribuloides, assembly GCA_001188425.1. NCBI lineage: Eukaryota > Metazoa > Echinodermata > Echinoidea > Cidaroida > Cidaridae > Eucidaris > Eucidaris tribuloides. Next base: position 141,064 of record JZLH01S0227540.1, read on the forward strand.
GAATACAAACACTAATGACAAGTGGCTGAACGTATATATCCCACGCCCTCCTTTTTCATGACCCGGTTCTTTTCACTTAATTGAAGAGATTCCAATCTAGTAATGTCCTAACTTGTGCCTAATTGGAAACTCGATACTGTCTTTGACAAATGCTGCAGAACTTACACATGACACAAGCCACAGGGGCTACTCATGTACACTAGTTAACATTGGGCATATTGGATGTGCCACTCCGATCAATCATTTTTATTACCTCCATCAAAGAAGTTGGTGGAGGTAATGTGATCATGCAAATTTGTCTTTGTTTGTTTATTTGTATGTTTGCTAACGAAATGAAATGTTTACACGTTTCAAAAAGGAAAATGCTAGACTCAGTTCAATTTTCAAGGTCATAGCGTCAGGTATCATGGTCAATGCCAAGCAAAATACATACAAACCCCCCCCCCAAAAAAAAAAAACATTTTTTGGGCCATAACTTCAGTTCTAATCATTACAGAAACATTCAATTCTCCCTATCGACAATATAGGGCATTTGGCAATAGAGGGCACTCTCATCAGTGAGTTGCATTGCTCAGATTGCACGTTGGATCGACTAGTTTGACCAACTTCTTCTAGCTTCCATTAATAATACGCAAGGATGTCTGAAAAATTCAGGATTTTATTGAATAAGGTCAGAGTGTCACAAATTTGTGTTATGATTTCATGTGACCTTTACAGGTAGCATCAAAATTTGTTGGTATAATATGCTACAAATTTTAAACCAGACAGTTTTATGGGACTTTTCAATTCTCAACCTGCGTTAATGCATATAAAACTGGACGTTTGTGGGAGCCAATTTCTCTTGGACAAGCACGCCCTCTACTGCTAAATGATGTACTGTCCATAGCAAGAATTTGGCTTGTTTTGTAGCTAATGCAGTGGCGCATCTAACATGGCTTTGACCTTGACCTTTAAATGTTACGGTGTTTTTGTATAAGGATTAATCATAAAAAGGTGAATGTCAAAAAATAACAACTTAGTCAACATTTTCAAACATCATTTTCAAGGTTATTGGGTGTTGGCAGAGATAAATAGTATTGGCGGAGGTACTTGCACTCTCTGAACAAAGCTCTAGTTCATCTATTTATTTGTATCATATTATATGTATTTTTATTTATCTATTTATTTATTTACTTATTTATTTATTCATGTCAATATCTGTTTTCTGTTTGTTGTTGTGGTTCCTGTTCTTTTTTGGAGGGCCTTTAGTGTTTGTGACAGAGAATTTTCTAAAACTGGATCCAATGTTTTTGGGTGACCATTTTATTCATTTTTGTACATGTATATAATATTTTTGTCGCTCTTCAAATTAGGTGTTTCATAAATACGGATAACAAATTTTCCCGAGAAATAAACAAACATTTAGGTTAATTATTTCCTGGAAAAAAACTTAGGTAGCTTTTCTACCCTACAACGACCCATAAGTATGAGCAAGGGTTCCTGGATTCACCTGCACACTCCTGCCGAAATATAATCAGCATACCTCACCCCTCCCAAGGACACTCTCTTTTAACTTTTACTTTTCTTTGCTTTGTCCATCTATATGCTCTGAAAGCAAGTATATTCCAAGCCTCAGTGTAACATTTTTTGCGGCATCTTTAAAGTCAACATGATGAATGCTTAATAATCTATGAAAATACCATTAGTTGTTTGTAAGTTATTAATTTTAGGGAGGATAAGGAAAGAAACATAATGCCTCTATCATCGTTAGGTATACATGAGGTCCTCTACGGTAATGGGCCCATTTGGAATAACAGTGATCTTACACTAAATTCTAAAATAATTTTCACTCAAAAACAAAATAAATTGTTGAAATTAGTGTAGGACAGATACATGTATTCTATGCTTGTTATTTGTACCAACAAGTGTTTCATATTCTAGAGGCTATACTTTCCATTTTCTACCAAACATATGTAACATAGAGACAGACAGTCCCATACCACTGCTCTATGTGCTGTTTCAGATTTTCACACCACAGCTAAGCAAAAATGAAATAAACCGTTTAAATTGATGTAGGAGATATAAACTAATTATTTGTATGAAAATGTTTGTTACACTATAGTTTCTGCTTCTAGTGAACATATGTAACATGGAGACAGACAAAAATATACACACAGTACAGTATATTATCTGCTATCGGGATGAATATGTGCATAAGAATTTGTGTGTATTGTGTCACATTCAATCAAAGATGATTTTGTGCTTGGCCTCGGTCTAAATGTAAATTGTCACACACACACACACACATGCACTAAACACAAACACACAAAACACACATACAATTGTAACTGCTTTCAAATGGGGATGGTTAAAAAACATACACACACACACTCCATATAACACATGCAATTGGGGACACACATTGCTGTGTACAACATCCAATTGGGGACGTTTGTGTATGTGTATGACATTTCACAAGTAATTGGGGACATAACGGCCACACACAAATTTTGAGCCATTTTGTAACAGGCTTTAGGGCCAGCTACGTTTGATGTGCAGCCATTTGAGGGGAGGGGTCCATCCAAGTTTTCGGAACATCCCCGGTCTGATAGTGGAGTGTCACACATCCCCGATTAGGAGGGATTACAAACGTACACACACAAACACATACAAACACACACACAAACACACACACACACACAAATATACACACACACAAGCACACAAACACACACACAAACATACACCCATGACGAACAGGGTTACATACCAGTTGCCATTCCCCAATATCATCATTCCAGTGGACATATTGCTCTATCATCTCCTGGAATTCTGTTGGGATGAAGCTATCAATGATGAGCATGGACAGACGTAGCTCCCTACTCAGCTCCCTCACGTTCTCCAGTAAGGCCTCCATCTCTCGCTGGTGTTCTGCCTGCATATCAGTTACCTGAGTGAAACAAAATGAAGAAATAAATAATGGCAACTCTTGAGATACTAAACTTAGATTTAACCTATTCAAGACGGTTGGATTTTGCTTTAAAGTGCATTTCCCACAGATCTATATCTCATGTCTAGTCTTCAACGGGATAAAGACATCAATAGTCAAGGTAGGGTGTGCATGCTTTAGGCATCACACCGCAAGGTTTAAAATACATGTAGGCATATCAATGGAGTTTATGCATTTCATAAATAGATAATATTATACAACATCCAAGTAGATCCTTGTCATTTGATTGGAGGATTGTTGGTCAAATGATATTGAATAAATACTCCATTCAGCACAGCGTGCATTTTGGTTATATTTTTGCGTGCACGTTGGTTACATTTTTGCGTGCATGTTGGTTCTATTTTCGTCCCATTGCACAGTTCGCAGTGCGCTACACGTATTGTACACACGCTGTCCCACTTAGCTTTGTGATATACGTGAGTTTGAAGTTTGAAGTTTAAACATAACCGGTGAACGTAACTCCCTGCTTTAATAAGGATTTAAATATTTAGTAAAATTTAGACAAAAAAGAGAAAACTGCAGAGACATTGACTATACACTGAACATGCTGAATTTGTGAATAAACGGTTAAACGGCCCATTCAACTCAGCTTCGCCTCGTTGAATGGAACGTTTAATCTTTCAACTCATGAAAATATTCGCACCATTGAACTCATAAACATTCACTATTTGTATAATGGCAACTCTTGAAATATTAAACTTGTCTTAAAAACATCAGAAGCAATGTTACAATGTGCAAACTGAAGACACCATGCTGCCAGAAATTTTATACATATCAGTGGTGTTTTGATGCATTTCTGAAAAACATATTTTATTATGATAATAATAATGATAATAATGATAATAATCCACATTTTATTCGAAACAGAAATCAGGAATAGAATTCCTTCGAAAATTCATTTTGCCCAGTTGATCGTGGGCCCAGCAGCCACTGAGCAGCGCCAGATCGACGTTGCTCAATCCCTTAAATCGTTGAACACCAAACAGGGTAGCAGCAACTCCCATCTTTTAACGACTTTTGGTCTGACACGGCTGGGGTTGTGAGGCGGACGCTCTACCAACTGAGCCAACACAATCGGTGGTGTCCACCAACAGGAATTTTTCCACCATCATACTACAACATTTTTTCAATATCCAGTGAAGAATATAAATCTAAACAAGGCAAACGCCAAGCGTTGTCTCGCCTGCATATCGCAGTCATGAAGAGACTGCATGTCAAAACTATGCTATATGACTTCTGAGGCT
>JZLH01S0227595.1:13079-25205 GCA_001188425.1 Eucidaris tribuloides
GAATCCAACACACACAACGCAAATGAGGTCGGTGGTTCGTATTACGCGCCGTCAAACATGAATGCCCGCTATTATTAGTTCCTGTATAATGCCGCAAAACGATGGTGCGGGAGTTCGTTTCTAGCCCGTCACAGACAGCGAATCCCGCGAATACACTGAACTAACGTACAGCCCCGAAACCCCGATATTCATATCAAACGATTGTCGAGGTTCATTTTGACTAAAAAGCGGAGGACTAAATTACAGGCCGGGATTCTTGTCTGACCGGGTAAGAAACGAAGCCCCACCATCGTTTTTGACCATTATACCCGGCACTAAATACCCGTACAAAGCACCACGAACCATCATGCGACATTGTCTGAACGAACAACAGGCCTACACACACAAACACCGAACCCCGACAAATCAAACGTTTTGACCATATCGTGCACTAAATAGTAGCTGGATTGATGTTTACGGGTAAGAAAACGAAACCGCCGGACCATCGTTTTGACCATACACATATAGCCACACACCACACCGAAGCACAACGACTGAAATAACAACAGAAAGGCAGGAGGGAAATTCAATGTCTGACGGGTGAAGATAACGTAAAAACCGGACACAACAACACAAACCGACCATCGCTTTGACCATCGTATAGCCGAGCACTGATGGCAAATATTAAGCCCAACCAGGCACAAAGGATTCATGTTTTAACCTGTAAGAAAACGAAACGCCCGAACACGTTTTTGACCTATTATAGAAACCGCACTAAATAGTAGCGGAATTCACTGTTTGTCGGACAAACACTACAACACACAACAGAACTCCGTCGGACCACCACAAGAACATCTATGATCAAGAAAATGACATTTCTAGCAACCAAGAACACAACACATCCGAGATCTAAACCATATTGGCGATTTTCCAACTGACATACACATCCGTATTGATAAAAACGGGTGGTGAACCATTGTCGCAAAATTCCAACAACACACTAAGCTACTAATGTAGAGAGAGAGGAATATGAGGCGTGACTCTGAAGAGAAAATGGATCCAGCCCACACACGCCAGCGAAGATGTGATTTTGCACAACCATAATCTAAGAAACAGAGCAGAAAGCGAGAGGCCCAGAGAGAGAGAACTGCTAGACCAAAGCACCAACAGAGACAGACCAGAGCGCCGCCGAGGCGAGAATCCAGACTACGTAGGGGCGCCTCATGCAGAACAGCACACACACAGGGGTATTTGCGCGACGCTGGATTCAGCTTATTTTCCGGCACACCAACACAAAATAATTAATTATCGATATATTATCGATATCGGTAACAGGATTTTCTTACCAATAATATCCGTTGAAAAGAATTTTCTCAACGATAACAGGCCTACTACATAGTAGTGGTCATATGGACAAATAAACACCCTAGAATAAAAAAAAGTTTGGAAAGTTACACTGCCAATGGCAAGTTATGCATGAAATTAAAAGCTCAGGCGAGTTTAACATAGCCTAGGTGTAGCACACAGTAAGTCTATTGGTAAGAATGGGGCAGCCCCACCGTGATCACCGCACAATCGAATCGTTACGATTTTCACTTTTTAAAGCACCCATAGACATAACAAACACTACATTTTGAAAATATCAATTTTTTTCAGGGCGTCAGTTATAGACCTTATCCAACAACGAACAGCAATGGTAAGCCAATCAAGGGAATCAGTAAGCTCAGTACCTACCAAAACACACACACATTCTTTGTTTAACTGTGGTAAATGTTCAGCCATACCTTTAAAAGGTTGTGGGCGAACAACTTCAAGAGAAAAAAAGTCAATATAATTGCACAGTATTACCATTGTGGCCGCTATTCGAGAACACTAATCTGATGCGAACCGTCAAAGGGGGGGGGAGCAACACAGGGGGGGCCAGAAGACAGAGCATGAGACTTCCTCACCAATTATGACACTGAGTTCACAATCAGCGGGTGAAAACAAGACCCCAAACAGCAAGAATTCTAATGAGAATCCAGCAGACAAGCACTGATCATTATAAAAGAATACTGATATAACAAAATATTCATTATAAGGAAGAAAATCTCTGTCGGCCGAGCGAGGGCGAAGATATGGAATTTTCGCTTTGTATTCTAATCAATGATCTAATTTGCAAACCACAAATCTGATATATAAGAAAAAATGTATGGGTTCCGCAAGGATTTTTTTTTTATAAAGAAGAACATTCAACGAGAAAAGAACCCGAAATCAAACAACCACAACACTACATACACACATCATATACCCACACGTCACACAACAAATGACACACGACAGACAGACACAGAACAAACACACAAGAGAGCCAGACAGACAAGACAGACAGACAGCACAGACACACACAAGAAACACACGCACACACAAGACGAGTAGATAGGAGAGGAGGCGGGGGGATACACGCTCACAGATCAACACACACACAGCAAGTCACATCCCGAGACACACACATAGTAACATGCCGCGCACTGGGCGAAATAGACAGGGTAAGTGAAAAACGCGTCATGACATTATCTAGTTTCTTATATAGTTACAATGAAGATGATTATTATGTTTAAATACTACCGGGTTATTTCAGGATTTACACGCCAAAAAAGAGACAAATGAGAAATGAAAATCAGCACCAAATCATTCACGATGTGAAAATTTTGAATATATATAAAACGCCCTTGCATAAAGAACCTTTGGTAGAATACGCATAAGGTACGTTGGTGAAAAACAATGGAACGGTTAAAACTTCAGAAATCGTACGAGAAGAAGCGAAACGACCGGCGTGCAATGGCCCGTTCAGGTCAGCTCCAAGCCGGCAGGTGCGCTGAGTTTCAACAGCTGACGCGCTGCGCGTCAGCAGGATCATGGTCAACGATTCAATATACCGTGTTCTGCCAATATTGAAAAAAAATCTAAATTCAACGGAAAGAACATATTCGGGTAGCCATTTTATTTTGCTCATACAACGAAGTTCACTGACATATGGACCATCAAATTTCAAAGCACTCCCATTTGTGAAGTACTTTAACTTACCGTTTGTAATTTAAAAGATATAGTAATTATCCTTGCAAATCCTGCACAGCCCCAAATTATTCAACTGTACATATCACACATCATGGCAAACTACAAAATGTTGGTATGATCTAAAGGTTTACACCGCTTATGTCATTTTTTTTGGCCAAAACTAAATACATTTGGAAGAAACGGGAGTTTTTTCATTAACCAAATAACCATCTTAGACGCAAAAGAAGAAAATGTGTCGTGGTTAATTTGCAGGAATTTAAGTTAATAAAACAACATTAATGTTGGCTGCAATTGATTGAATTGTGTAGACATGACTATTCCTTTCAGAATAAAATCGCATTAAAACCTGAGGCATATGGAAATATTAGGCCTACAGGAAGGTCACCTACAGGACTACAAATGAATGGAACTAACACATTAACAAAGTTACAGTCTTCTCTTTTGATGAGGCGATTTCATGTTTTTTTTAAGATTGTGAAGGAAAATTAAGGGTTCTTGGAGAAAGAGAGTGACTCTGTTTTGATCCTCATAACTATTCAATTTATATCGACGACGAACCAATGAAATGTACGCAAATATAAGAATAAGGCATCGAAATTGACACTCAGCTGAGTTGGGGAAAGCAAACAAAAGGTACTTAAACAAAATGTAAACAGAAACTTTATTTTCTAAGCAAACTGAAAATCATTCATGTTAACAAAACAATCATTATACTCTTATCATACTTAACATTAATTCAGAACATGATTGAAACGACAGTGTAGTTTGGTATAATTACACAAAGCATAAAGACACTGAAAACTTTGCACAGAGTAGCACAGAAATCGAGCAAAATCATCAAGCGGGATGTCGATCGAGACAAAGTGGGCAAAGAAAAGGTAATTGCAAAGGCCCGAGTTATTTAATCTGATAAATCTCACCCACTTCAGCACAATAATCAATGCAAACTCTTAAAACGTGGAAAGCGATGGAAGTCATTAAAACAAAGAAAACAAGATAGCCTACTGCAAGACATTTATCGGACATTTAACTCTGTTGAACATAAAACAGAGCTGAAGGCGCAAAATATGCACCACACAATATACACATTGTCCATAGAGATGTAATTTGTCTGACATGTTAACACTTAATTAGTATTTTAAATAAATGTAGCTTATACGTAAATACGTAACGTGCAAGATGAATATCATTATTGAAAATAAATATTAAGTCATGAAATGTTTATATTCTGTCGAATTTGTAATATTTGTGTCTGTCACTATACCAAATTTACTCTCTTCGTTTACACCGATGAATAATAATGATACTTTTAATATGTTTCCTACTTCTCCAATACTACTGCTACAACTTCCTGACAAGGTTTAAAGTGATAGGCTAACATTGTGGAGCTTCATATTAAAAAATTGTCAAACTTTGCTATGTGAGCTACATAGTAGTGTTTGAATGGACAAGTAATCACACTAGAATACAAAAGTTTGGAAATTTATGCTGCCACTGGCAAGATATGAATGAATAAACAATTAGTACTCGGGGCGAGTAAAAACTAGGCTAGATACACACACAGTAAGTCTATGGGAGGAAATGGGCAGGTGAATCCGGTCAACTTACGATTTTCCCTTTTTTAAAGCACTAAATAATCATTTTGAAATACAATTTTTTCAGGGCTTTATTTTTAGACCTTATCAAAGACAATTGGAGCGTGGAGGATTATGTAGCTCACATTTTCTTTTTAAACTGTGGGTATTTTTAGCCAGTGGCTTTAATTTCTTCTTGATGCACATTGCCATATTGATCAAAATACCCATTCATCCAATAAACATCCATTTTAATCATAATACCACCATACTATACTGACATCGCTCTCACACAATATTTGTGTTTTGAGAATATCTACGCTGAATTCATTTATCACATGACCAGGTATATTTGTACACTATACTGCCCCCCCCCGCATAACAAGAGGTATAACTGACATTTTTTTTCTTCAAAATTGAGTTATATAGTGTAGGGGACTCAGTACATCATGTTTAACGTGCAGAACAAAAAAAAATATTAATTAGGAGTGTCCCTTTGTCTCATAATCCGCTTGTTAAAATGACACCGAATAGGGCTTTACGTGTTGAACAAAATACATTTTGCTCATACCTCCAAACACGAAAATGTCAGTTATGACTTTTGTCATGGGGGGGGGGGAGAGGGGGGCAGTATACTTACGTATTCTTGTATTTATGCAAAACAAAATACATATCCTTGATGGAGAATACGTTATATGATTTTTTGACTTCTTTTTTTCAAGAAACGTTTTGTCTTTATTCTGAATCTAATAATGAATTTTTGAATAGCTTGCATTGATGATCTATCACTACACGGTGATTTTATTGTATATTTAATTTCTCATTGTATGTGTGTTACTTTGTTTTGTTTTTGATTTGTTTTTTGTTTAAATCTAATTCATGTTTTCTTTTGTTATCGTGTTTTTGAGTCTTTCTGATTGTTCTTTTAACACTGCCGCCATATTTCACATTTAAATTAATGACAAAGAAAACGCAGTACATATTAATAATTTTGGGGGCCCTGCAAATTCCACAAGCAAGCTGTAATAATAATTGTTATCTAAGCATTGGTGATACATGTATTTGCGAATATCATTATTTAGCAAATTATTGAACAATTGTAGCTTTGATTCATCCTTGTTTATATTTTTTCATGTGCAATACTGTTTTGTTGGAATACGAAATAAAAATAAATGAAATGAAATAAATGAAATGAAATCAAATGCAAAATTACAAAATATTATATTTGCATCAAAAAATGTATACATTTATATAAATAAAATAAATAAATGATAAAAAACAACGAGGGGAATGCCTTTCTCCAAAATAAGTAAACATATCGAATTTCTCAACACGATTATTCAAAATATCGAAGTACTGTTATCGTCGCGCAGCCAAGGGAAGGTCGCCAGGCCGTGCCCCAACCAGTAGAGGGCGCAAACAGTCAATGCCCCGACCGAAAACCATCAGCATACTTCGCGTGAAGTTACGACAATGGTCCCCAAGCCAGACAATTTACCACCAGCGCCCCACCCGTAGAACACACGTCAACCCCCCACCCACGACAATACTACAACCAGGTTTAATCAAGGGCTCTGCATTTCCAAATATTTCTAATTTTCCATTCCACACAAAGGTTAAGCTTTGTTTTGTTTGCAGAGCTTTGTTTCGGTAAAAATTAAATTACGTTAATAATGGAACTACATATTGTTATAGATTATCATAATTTGTAGACACTACATTCACTTATTGTAATCCAATTCATACTGATAAACTGTTATTATACATGTATTCACATTTTGAAATTCCAGCACTGAGGGATGGTCCAGTATGTGTACACATGATACATGACAAGTTGCATTTTGTTTCCCATTTTTTTTTTACATATGCTTGATCAATTTTGCGTGTTCGCTTAATACTGTTTTATCGCCGCTATTAGATAATTTGTTGTTTGATATTCACTAGGTAACCCAGGCATCTCTGTGCTGGAGCTCTCTTCATGCTGGTTAACTGTGGACGAAGTGTGTCTGTATACCAGTGTGGGTGTGTCTGTGTCTGTGGGCTGTGTTTCTGCGTGTAAGTTTATGCGTATATCGATGTGTGTATGTCGGTGTATGTCTACATGTAAGTTCTGTGTGTGTCGTGAGTGTCTGTGTGTATGTCAGTGTATGTTTGTTGTTCTTTTGTGTGTGTATGAGGGGAGTGTATGAGGGGTGTGTGTCCCTACATGTATGTATGTGTGTGCATGTGTGTGTATATGGAAGGTGTATAGGTGATTTGTATGTCTGGACGGATGGTTGAGTGTGGGCGTACATTTACAGTGTTAGTTTCGGGGGGGGGAGGGGGATAAGGAGGGGATATACGTACGTGTAGATGTGTGTGTTGTGCAAGCATGTGTCGAATGGAAGGGAGCTCTACCACAGGGGCATGGGTGGGACCATTAAGCTGCTTTTTATTGTACTCTCCCCTTTCTATCTATCCCTTCCCTTCCTTTCCTCTTTTCCTCTACCTCTTCGGCGCAGCATTTTAACGTGCAATTGTGGATGAATGTAATTTGTTTGTATCATGTATTCTTTAGTGTCGTTTAAGATTGAAGTTTATGTTCAGGTATATTTTGTTTATATGCATTTAAAATTTATTTATTTATATGCACTTGAAATATTTATGTCCGAAGTCAAATTTTGTGTATATTTTTATATATATGACAATAAATTATCTTGTATCTTGTATCTTGTATTGTTTTAAAGCTTTTCCTTGTATTTTTTTGTATTTTTTTGTATTTGGAAATGGAAATAAAACAGAAATGCAATGAAAAATGAAATGAATCATTGAATAAATCGAAGATACTGAATAAAGAATTTTCCAATAGTAATAATAATAATATAAACACATACGCACAAAACGACATGGAATGGCAAAAAGGCCTGAAGAGAAAAAGAAAAAAAAAAGGAGGGGGAAAGCAGTCGTGCGTACAAATATAGTGTATGAATGATCCACTTTTCAACTGACAAAACAAAACAAAACAAAACAGAAAATGATAGTCAGCTATTTAAATTCAATGATACATTGGTCTCAGCCTGGTGGGGAGGTATCTGCATGACATTTCAACGCATTAAACAAGAGTACTCTATAAAGCGGACCAAAATTTATACGCATGTATGGATAATATCAGATGTTCTGTTGAAATGTAAACATTTAAGGGGAAATGACCCCCCCCCCCACACACACACACGCGTCACCCCATGAAGCGGGGACCACTGTTATCAAAGAGGACTTAAAACTAGGTATAAGGGGTTTGACAAGCTAGTAGATGAATTAAAGACTAAACTTGAATTATGTATTTATAATTACCATAATGGTAGAGACAAGTAGTAGAGTGAAGCAAACACATCACAAGGATAAAAAAGAGCCCTATAAAGTAAAATTTTCTCATTTTTTAAAAGTTGCATTTTCACATTCAGTCGTTCTTGAACTACATATTATCTCTCTACGAATCTCTGTACAACTTCGCAGATTGTGAAGTTGTGAGTGGCGCCCCCTGTTGGCGACATTTTAATTCTCATTTTATCAAAATACCCAAGGTGCTACTTTGAACCAGATGACCCTGAGGAAGCAGGTATATTAACCAAACAGAAAGGTTGTCATGTTCAACAAAGAAAACAAAGTATTGACTCAGTATCAACCAGAATTCCCTTCTTCCCAGTTTTCCTTCAAGACCTAAAATTGAGTACTTGTAGTCAACTTCCTGGGAACCTACGGCAGAATCAGGGAGATATGTCTGCATTGTCTGAATTGAAGTAAAAGATATAAATTTCCTTGAATCATGAAGGAATGAATTTAACAGTAAATAGCATGATTGGAGGTAGTCTTCAACTTGGGTTGAAACTAACTAGAATCAATTATATCCGCCATTGAAATTTTCTTGATACCTGGTTGGTCATTTGCGCATCATCTATAAATCTATAAATTTGGATAAAGTAATAAACTGGTCTATTACAGGAAACGTATAGGGAGATATAGCCAGCAATACCTTGGCACAATATCTTGGCTCAATGGCAGGAATGGATGGAGGCTCTACTTAAGAATGCAGTTATTACGCAGAAGAAAACAAACTAATCATCGTGTACTTGCATTTCGAAAGACGAAATCAGGTGACTATTTAAACAAAAATAAGTTGGTGACAAGTGTTATATTTCAATCATTTTCACTGTTTATTGAATGAGGAATTATCACCATAATTACATGATATACAGAGTGTTAAAAAATCCGAGATTTATGAAAAAAGAGTTTCACATCTTACTAACAAATATGCAAAGAAAAGGATACGTGTGGAAAACATATTTTTCCTACTTTTATTTAAAAAGAGCTTTCCATTAACAAATGGCTGAGTGAAGACATTTCGAAGGACAAGTCTATCAAAAATTCATTTGCACGAGCAAATCTGAAATTGAAACTTATGTTTGACATTATTCAGAATATCCTTGATATGGTAGCGCATCACTAAAACGCGGATTTTATCTTCTTTCATGTGATACTCTCGGGCTCAGGTGTTAAAAATGAAGGATGTATTATTGGCAAAAGACAATTTGAAAAGATGCTTGTTTTCAGAAATGTCCCAAAATGTATCCATTTACCCGTTTGTCTGCTGCAAGCAGCCAACATCCAAGAAATTACCTTGCCAAAAGGATAGGAAGCCTTTTGTTGTGCTCTAATGCCACGTTTACACTTTGTTGTCGGCTGTCACGGCAGTCACGTTTCAGGCAACCGTGGACAAAGCGGGATGGACGTCAGACAATGTGAGGGGGAATGGGCTGGGCAAATATGAAAGATGTACATCATCATACGAGTGTTCCATTAACACAAGTTGAGTGGTCTTCCATAATGGTCTAACCGAAGCTCTTCCCTCCCAACCCCCCCCCCCCCGACCATGCACTCGCACTCTACAAAAAGGATATAAACGAGTGGTACAAGATGACACGTGTTGTATTTTGCTTCCGAAACCCCACAAGATTCAGAATCTGTTTTGAATGAGGATCTATCCTTGATGGCAAAATTGGTTTTCTCATAATCACTTAATTCTAAATGTTAAAAAATGTAAATATATAATCATAGTTCCTAAGAGGAAGTTACATAATTTCAATGATGTAAATATGTGCATTGATGATATTCAACTAGAGAGGGTCGATCAATGTACATATCTTGGCGTTACTCTCGATTGTAATTTGACATGGAATCAACAGATTGAGAGTATAGGGCTTAAAGCGGTACGTAATTTCCATTTGTTATGGCGAGCAAGGATTTACATTTAATTCGGAAGTCATACTGTCTTGCGAGGGAGCGAAGCGACTGAAAGGGGTAGGGTGTGGGAGGCGGGATACCCCCTCCCACGGAAGTAGCTTTTTGAAAATACGAATAGAAAAGACGGGTTTCTAGTCATGGTAAATACATATTTCAATGGTATATTGTGGGAGGGGGATACCCCCTCCCGCACGGTGGGAACTTTTTCAAAATACGCATAGAATGACGTGATTCTAGGCAGGGTAAAAATATATAAGTTAAAGGAAGATTATTCAGGATTCTAGTCAGGTTTCTAAAAAGATGTACAGGAAGTATGTGGAAAACCGTAATGGTCATACTTGCGAGGACACGAAGCGACCGAGCGGTGAAGGGTGTGGGATAGGGATATCCCCCTCCCACGGTAGGAATTTTAAAAATACTCATGGAAAAGACGTGTTTCTAGGACGGTATGGTAAATACATATTTCAATGACATACTAGTATTTTATCAAGATTAGTAATTGTGTGGTCAGACTCGAAAGGGAGCGCAGCAAACCTAGCGGGGCAGAGTGTTGGAAGGGGAAAGAAGATTATTAGGGGTTGTAAAGTCAGGTTTTCAAAAAGAAACGTATGTGACGTATGTGAACAAATGTAATTGGGTAGTCATACTTTCAATGAAGTGAAGCGACCGAGCGGGGTAGGGTATGGGAGGCGGGATACCCCTTCCCACGGTAGTAACTGTTTGAAAATAAGAATAGAAAAGACGGGTTTCTACTTTCTATAGGCATCAAGATTAGGGATTGGGTAGTCAGACTTGCGAGGGAGCGAAGCAACCAAGCGGAGGAGAGTGTTGGAGGGGGATACCCACCTCCAACGGTAGAAAATTTTTGAAAATACGCATAGAAAGGACGTGATTCTAGGTAAATACATATCTTAATCAAGATTATTAGGGATTGTACAGGTTTTCAAAAAGATGTACAGGAAGTATGTCAAAATCTGTAATTGGGTATACTTGCGAGGGAGCGAAGGACCAAGTGGAGGAGGATGTGAGAGGGGGAATACCACCGGTAGGAACTTTTTGAAAATACGCATTTAAAAAAAGTGTTTCTTGGCATGGTAAACAAATAATAAAATTCGTATGTCTACTTTCTGTTAATATTTAAGTGTTTGCTAGATGGGTTCAGTTTATTGATTAATATTTTCATTGTAAAACATTTTTTTCCGAATATTGTTTTTGTTGGGGGTAGTGTCTGAGCATTTTTTAGAGGGGCTTGAGCCTCCAAAGCCCCCGCCCCCCGCCCCTGCCCCCCCCCGGGCGTGAAACAGTACTACAAATAATGCACATTAAGCGAGCGTCGTTAGTAAAAACTATTGTACAGCGTAGGTAACTTTCGAAAAAATCTGAAAACACACTGAGGCGAAGGCCCGAGTGTGTTTTGGATTTTTAGAAAGTTACCGGGTCAATAGTTTTATCCGAACGCGCAATGTGCGTTATTTGTTTTATAAAATGGTTTCGAAAATCTGAGCGGGCATTAGTAAAAACTAATGCCCACTCGCGTAACACACAGGATCAACATGACCATTTTATGATTTCAAACTACTCCACGCTGTATGGCATGAGCACATGATTCAAGGTCTGATTCGTGTGGTAACCACACTGTTAAGTGGATGACCGTCTACGATATCAGAGGTCATTGGGGTTCATGGGGTCAAAGGTCATTTTTACGGAAAAACAAATCAATTCCTCTGTAGTATGGCGCGACCAAGTGACGTGCTATTTGCTACTTCGGGAGCGTTCGAGAGTAATAGCAATATCCTTGTACACAAAGCTATCATTTGTAGTGTCTAGGAGACAGACTAGTTACGGTACTGATAATACGGTCACTGAGATTGTATGATGTTCAGTGTTGTAGTCGAGTTACGACCTTCCGAGGCCAAGACCGAGTCCGAGTCCAAGTCACTATTGTCCGAGGCCGAGTCCGAGTCCGAGTCACCACTCTCCGAGGCCGAGTCCGAGTCCGAGTCACCAACTCACGAAATAATGTAATATTTTAGGGCATAATTTTAATCTTTTAAAAATTACATGTACTTTGAAATCCTACATCAATTCTCGGGGGGGGGGGCAGTCAAATATATTGCTGTACACATGCGTGACCAAAAAAACGCGTTTAAAGGGGTGTTTTTCCAGTTTTAGCGGCGGGCCGCGCGTGCACTCGTTAAGGGTATCAAAAACACAGATTTTCCGGAAAAAGGGTGGTTTT